>CAUDMG010001846.1:195000-350000 GCA_958450375.1 Homarus gammarus
TTCCTTTAACATTTCCTGGACCAGTTACGAGCTAACCAGAGCAATCATAATGTGCAGGATCCTGGCGCGTTTTTTGGTCGCCAGTAAAAATCACGGGGGTGGGAGGAGCGTCTCAAGAGGCTGTGTGAATGCGAGCCTTGACACACTTGTTGTTAGAAATTGATGGTAAGTTTACAGTAGGTATGTCGCTGCCAATAAAATATGCAGTAACTCTTTTTATTGCTTCTCTTTAATGTAAAAACAAAGTGATAATTTTCTCGCTAAATCTACACTTTTGTTTACAAACTGCTGACAACTTTATATTGTATGTCTAGTCTAACTTGATATATACCTGTATATATAATATTTTTAACACACTCCGCATATATTAACCATAGTTTCTTAATTATCGGTACATGATGACGATCTTACAAATCTTAGCCAAGTCCCTTAAGAATCTGCTTGTATATTGTAAAAAAAAATCAATAACAAAATCAATGACCTTGGCACATAGTCTTCTAACCCACCCATGACTCCCTGACACCTGTAGTTCTCGCGCTCATCAAGTCCATCCCACGTCAGGCTAAACATAAATGGAGAACCTCTTATCATTCTGTCATTTTATTGGTAAAAAAAACCGAACTTCTCATTCATACTTGTGTTTAGAAATTCCTATCATGTTTATTAGCTTTATGGTGTGTTAAATCTGAATAAGAATGCAATAATTCTCACCAGGATGACTCTCCCTATATCTTGCCACTACTGTAACAACTTACGTGCTCCAGGTCACAAATGGCTCTCAAATTTAATATAATCGATATTTAAATAAAACAAAACAAAATTAAAATTCTCTCATTTAATAATTCTCCGATAAGATACCAAACACACATCTGTATAGGAATTACAAATATATTTAGAATTAATATATTTATTTAGGAATTCCTGGCATTTAAACCTGGTATTTATTCTTGTCATTTATGTAAACTTTATCATACATCAGTCGTGTGTACAGACGTTCTATCTGTCACCATGGAGTCGTATTTTACAAAGAGGAACACCTACTGATTCTTTGCACCATGACTTACTATAATGACTTGTACGTGCTCAGTATACACACATTAGGAGCGGCCTTATCTTCATCAAACAATACAGGTCCCGCTTGTGTCAGATAGAAAACACACTCACACACACACACACACACGCGCGGACTAGGGGGAGCTGGAGCTGGTAACAAGGACATCAAATCCTTGAAGTACTGTTCATCGGTATTCAGGTTATGAGATGATGAAGCGGTACTTGGACGATACTGGAACAACGATACTGGAACAATACATGGACGATACTGGAACAGCGATACTGGAATAATACATGGACGATACTGGAATAATACATGGACGATACTGGAACAGCGATACTGGAACAATACATGGACGATACTGGAACAGCGATACTGGAACAATACATGGACGATACTGGAACAGCGATACTGGAACAATACATGGACGATACTGGAACAGCGATACTGGAACAATACCTGGACGATACTGGAACAATGCTTGGACGATACTGGAACAATACATGGACGATACTGGAACAATACTTGGACGATACTGGAACAATACATGGACGATACTGGAACAATACATGGACGATACTGGAACAATACTTGGACGATACTGGAACAGCGATACTGGAACAATACATGGACGATACTGGAACAGCGATACTGGAACAATACCTGGAACGATACTGGAACAATACTTGGACGATACTGGAATAATACATGGACGATACTGGAACAGCGATACTGGAACAATACCTGGACGATACTGGAACAGCGATACTGGAACAATACATGGACGATACTGGACCAATACATGGACGATACTGGAACAGCGAAACTGGAACAATACATGGGCGATACTGGAACAATACTGGAACAGCGATACTGGAACAATACATGGACGATACTGGAACAATACAAGGACGATACTGGAACAGCGATACTGGAACAATACATGGACGATACTGGAATAATACATGGACGATACTGGAACAGCGATACTGGAACAATACATGGACGATACTGGAATAATACATGGACGATACTGGAACACTACTTGGACGATACTGGAACAATACCTGGACGATACTGGACCAATACATGGACGATACTGGAACAGCGAAACTGGAACAATACATGGACGATACTGGAACAATACTTGGACAATAAAAAGTAGTGTTTATCACATTGTTTCTTGGGTCAGGGTCATATTCTCGAAGATATTTCACAGTGTTGTAACCCGGAACTTATAATACAACTTGAAGGCGGATTTTTACATCTTGCTGTCATCGTTAACGGGCCATTGAGGAGGTGAGTCAATACAGCAGACGGGAAGATTCGTGAGGAGGCGTGTGAACCTCATGTCACGCCACAGACGCCCCTACATGGCAAGTGACTAGATGACACACGCCCCTACATGGCAAGTGACTAGATGACACACGCCCCTACATGGCAAGTGACTAGATGACACAAGTGACTACAAGACACACGCCCCTACATGACAAGTGACGAGATGACACACGCCTTTGTATGTCACTTGTTTCCATGATAGATGCCTTTACTTATCACGTTTCTAAATGACACATTCCTTCATATGAAACATACCACTAAATGACACATACCTTCACATGACACACCGTCACATGACACACACACCTTCACATTACACACACCTTTACATGACACACAATCACATGACACACACCGTCACATGACACACACACCGTCATATGACACACACACACACACCTTCACATGACACACACCTTCACATGACACACACCGTCACATGACACACACCTTCACATGACACACACCGTCACATGACACACACCGTCACATGACACACACCTTCACATGACACACACCGTCACATGACACACACCTTCACATGACACACACCGTCACATGACACACACACTTTCACATGACACACACCTTCACATGACACACACCGTCATGACACACACCGTCACATGACACACACCTTCACATGACACACACCTTAACATGACACACACTTGATTTTATTCGTCCGTCTTTTGTAACAATAATGACTTCGAACTTTCTTAAATTCATTGTTTATTTTTTGCATTTGTGAATTAATTGTTTTGTGGCTAATTCTTAAGTACCGGTCTGTGTTTGCGTGTCTGGTCAGTGGTGTATTAACTGACTCCTCTGTGTCTGTTATGCGAAGCTCTTTATTATGTTAGATCACCTGAAGATTAACCCTCAGTATATTTTCACCTAATGATTAATTCTACTTGGGGTTAGATTAGGTTATGTTAGGTGACTTTACACTCCTATGTTGAATATTTCCAGATGGGGATAAGCTTAATATCTATATCTTTTTAAACCATATGTACAAAAAGCAACCTCCAAGCCTTACATCACAGAGACGAATACACTTAATGTTCCTGTAATACCAATTGAGTACAGTATATACAAAGGCTAAATTCTACATGTATTCAAGAGTGTATGTGGAGTTGTGTGACCTTTAGTTCTGACGTAGAGTGTACATAATAGTAAGTCATGTACACATATAACGTCTGGGATTCTCGAGAGGAATAGTCAGGACACAGTATTATTATTCCATATATCCCGGCAGAAATATAAAGAATTATATATCCTATGATTCCAAAGAAGTTTATATATGTACGTATATATAACCCCGCGCTCTATAATTCCAGACACCAATATACCAAATTTCATATAAGCGAATATCCAGGAGCTACGCCCAAAATTATGTGGCTTGTAGTCAGGTACATAACGCCCACCTGTAGCGGCCCACTGCCTGGTGTACTGCATTGGCTGGTAGAGGGACAAAATCCCTTGGGAAAAATTCCTTGCACAAAAATCGCGTCAGAAAATCCTACTGAACTACTAAAATCCTTCCACATAATCCCACCACAATCTCACCATCTCAAGAGCTCCATTGCGTCTTAACACCTCGGCAGGTTATATAGTATATGGTCTTGGATGGGGACGGTAAGATAAGATCAGGTTAGGTTAGGTTAATCTAGGTTGGGTCGGGTTGGGTTGGGTTTTGGTTGGTTTGGGTTAGGTCAGGTCAGATAAGGTTAGGTTATTTTAAGTTAGGTCAGGTCAGTTGGGTGATATAAGTTTAGGTTAAATGTAGGTTGGGTCATATTAGGTCAGGTGAGGTGAAATTTCATCCTTCAACCCTTGTGACCTGAGGGACGTGAGAGACAAGTTCTTCTCACCTGTCACCACCTGTCTCTCCCTCCTCCCTCACTATCCCGACCCCCACCCCCGACATTCTGCTTCTTCAGGACTTCGCTATTTACCTGAGGGACACTACACAATGTACTGGTATTATCAGGAGAGGGAAATACAATTATAAAATTACTACGTGAATAAAAAAAATTAGATCTACGAAGTAAATTATATATAAGTTGTGACGAAATTGTGAGTTTTGAACAAGCTTTGAGCAAGTTCTGAACAAGTTGTGAGTACACTTTAAACGATTTGTGAATACGTTGAACAAGCTGTTTTATGGTGTTTTGAACAACTTGTGACTTATAATGAACAACATCGAGGAATTCTAAAAAAAAAGTTGTTGTGAGCTTTTCTGAACAACTTGGCAACTGTTATGAGCAACTTATGAGCTGTTCTGAGCAAGTTTTGAACACATTTTAAACGGGTTATGAGCAAATTGTGAGCAAGTTTCTCCTGGTTCAGCCTCTCACTGCCTAAACCTGCTTACATCATTCCGTTACTCCCTGCCTGCCACGACACCTTCCTCAAGGATGTACTGGCTACTACCTCTCTCTACCAGGACCAGACAGACCCTATACCTTACTGCCACTCTCTACTAGACCCAGACAGACCCTATACCTTACTGCCACTCTCTACCAGGACCAGACAGACCCTATACCTTACTGCCTCTCTCTACCAGGACCAGACAGACCCTATACCTTACTGCCACTCTCTACCAGGACCAGACAGACCCTATACCTTACTGCCTCTCTCTACCAGGACCAGACAGACCCTATACCTTACTGCCTCTCTCTACCAGGACCAGACAGACCCTATACCTTACTGCCTCTCTCTACCAGGACCAGACAGACCCTATACCTTACTGCCTCTCTCTACCAGGACCAGACAGACCCTATACCTTACTGCCTCTCTCTACCAGGACCAGACAGACCCTATACCTTACTGCCTCTCTCTACCAGGACCAGACAGACCCTATACCTTACTGCCACTCTCTACCAGGACCAGACAGACCCTATACCTTACTGCCTCGCTCTACCAGGACCAGACAGACCCTATACCTTACTTCCTCTCTCTACCAGGACCAGACAGACCCTATACCTTACTGCCACTCTCTACCAGGACCAGACAGACCCTATACCTTACTGCCTCTCTCTACCAGGACCAGACAGACCCTATACCTTACTGCCACTCTCTACCAGGACCAGACAGACCCTATACCTTACTGCCACTCTCTACCAGGACCAGACAGACCCTATACCTTACTGCCACTCTCTTCCAGGACCAGACAGACCCTATACCTTACTGCCTCTCTCTACCAGGACCAGACAGACCCTATACCTTACTGCCTCTCTCTACCAGGACCAGACAGACCCTATACCTTACTGCCTCTCTCTACCAGGACCAGACAGACCCTATACCTTACTGCCACTCTCTACCAGGACCAGACAGACCCTATACCTTACTGCCACTCTCTACCAGGACCAGACAGACCCTATACCTTACTGCCTCTCTCTACCAGGACCAGACAGACCCTATACCTTACTGCCTCTCTCTACCAGGACCAGACAGACCCTATACCTTACTGCCTCTCTCTACCAGGACCAGACAGACCCTATACCTTACTGCCACTCTCTACCAGGACCAGACAGACCCTATACCTTACTGCCACTCTCTACCAGGACCAGACAGACCCTATACCTTACTGCCACTCTCTACCAGGACCAGACAGACCCTATACCTTACTGCCTCTCTCTACCAGGACCAGACAGACCCTATACCTTACTGCCACTCTCTACCAGGACCAGACAGACCCTATACCTTACTGCCTCTCTCTACCAGGACCAGACAGACCCTATACCTTACTGCCACTCTCTACCAGGACCAGACAGACCCTATACCTTACTGCCACTCTCTACCAGGACCAGACAGACCCTATACCTTACTGCCACTCTCTACCAAGACCAGACAGACCCTATACCTTACTGCCACTCTCTACCAGGACCAGACAGACCCTATACCTTACTGCCACTCTCTACCAGGACCAGACAGACCCTATACCTTACTGCCACTCTCTACCAGGACCAGACAGACCCTATACCTCACTGCCACTCTCTACCAGGACCAGGCAGACCCTATACCTTACTGCCTCTCTCTACCAGGACCAGACAGACCCTATACCTTACTGCCACTCTCTACCAGGACCAGACAGACCCTATACCTTACTGCCACTCTCTACCAGGACCAGACAGACCCTATACCTTACTGCCACTCTCTACCAAGACCGTGGCTGTCCTGGTTGAAGGCTGAGATACAAGCAATACACAACATCACGTCAGAAACATTAAAAATAACCTTCAAGTCTGATCATATAAGACATATACCTCCTTTAATAAATGAGATATATGCTTAAGTTTGATATTTTGATATAAAAGAAATATAATTCACATTTGATATAAAAAAATATAATTTAAGTTTCATATATAAGAAATATACTTTAAAGATGATATATAAAACATACATGAAATTTAATATATTTTGATATATAAGAAATCGACTTCATGTTCGATTATATAGGCTAAATATAAATGTATTTTGATATACAATACAAGAAAATACTTCAGATGTGATAAATAACAAACGAGCAATACTTTAAGTCTACCAATCGTGTTGACGTGTTATTTTTTTTCCCAGATAACATACATATATAGTCTAGAACACATATGGACAACAGGAAGTTATTTCTTTACCGGTTGTCCTCTCGTAAATTCACCAATAGGATATTTTCTTGATGACAGTCCTTCGTGTTTGACATAAATGACATATTCCTTAATATAAGTCACTGAACTATATCATTATACACCGACATTTACCAACAGAACCTCAACATAAATTCTTTTCTCTTGAACTCCATCTTGTTGTGACGTATCCAACCATGGCGGCGGGAGTAAACACCCCAACGACAGGCGAGAAATAAATAATATATCCGTCAATTATTATCTTAATTGATTTACTTTTCCTATAAAGTTTATTATTTTTTGTAAAGTTAATTCGGTTCTTTTTTATATGCTGTTTATACTTCAGTAATATGCCGCTTTTTCTTTTCCCGTTTGAGGCATTTCTGGAAGTGATCTGACATAGGCGTGCTTCATATCTGACATATCTTCTAACTAGTCTATATATCTGACTAACTCTGAAGCAGTCTGGTATTTCCTTATCTCACATCTAACTACCTTTTGTTTATATAAGCAAATTTTGTTTTCATTAGCCTGATTACTGACTAACCAGGTATTTCCTTACACTGACTTTACAATCTGATCTCTGACTAAATTTGAATTAATCTGATGTTTTCCTTCTTAGACTGACTAAATTACTATCTGATGTATTATTTGCGTCATCAACAACCACTTTTCCTCCTCCTCTTTATCCACCTCCTCTTTATCCACTTCCACCTCCTCTTTATCCACTTCCACCTCCTCTTTATCCACTTCCTCCTCCTCTTTATCCACTTCCTCCTACTCTTTATCAACTTCCTCCTTCCCCTCGTTCAAATTTTCTCTCATCGTTTTTCTCTCTTCATTATCTTCTTTCCTTTTCGTCTTTCTCCTATTCCCACCCTCCTCTTATTCTTCTTTATTCTTCTCACCTCCACCTCTCCCCCTCTTATTTCTCCTCTCCTCTCCTCTCCCTCCACCCCAAGCACCTGTCTCATTAAGCAATCGGTACTCAGCGTAATATATATAACAAAAAATTAATATTATACTAAATTACTTCTATTTTTTTCCCTCTTACTCTTAACAATATGGAGAAAGTGACCAGTGACCTTTTGTAGGCTATTAAAGGTGGAAATATAATTAAGTAATAAACATGAATGGCCCAGGTACTGTATGCTGTGCAGGTATGTTTGTCACCCGCTAATGAACAGGTGTTACGAGTTCTATACTTCTGTTAATGAGATGCCATACCTGTATTTGGATATGTTCTTTTGTTTATGTTAGGTACGTCGTTCTTCTACCTGTGAACACCTCCACTTAAATCTGCTAGTGAACGTGACTGCGTTCATTATCATTCTACTTATGAACGATAAATTCTTTATCCTTCTATAATATACGATAAATCTAACCCATCATTCTATTTGGGAATTCCATTACTCTATCTTATGAAGTCAATCATTCAATGTATAAATGCCATCATTCTACTTTAATACGTCAGTGAATGCGACTACACTCACCCATCGTTCTATTTAGGTTATCAAGTCCATCGTTCTACAGAGAAACTCTTCCAGAAATCGTTTTACCTTCGAAACACACACACACACACACAGTAGATCATTCTCTTGGTCACTATATCGATTTATGATGTCAAGTTATTTAAATATTTACAGACAGACAGACAGACACACTAATGATCACCACTTATAATGTACTGAAGACATCAAGGTGCTTATCAAACAAGTTGATTTTAAAACATTACTATTCAACTGACTAGATGCAATAACCTTCAGTTACGTTTTGTTGATGTTTTTAGGTCAAGATGCAACATAATTATGGTACGATATTACACTTGTACTATCGTGTACTTTGTGTTATTGTCACTAGATAGCGACAGTAATTTTTTGTACTGTCTTGGGTAAATGAGTTATCTTATTTTTCCTCTGATAATTTTTTTGTACTCTATGGCTCATTAACGATACATAAATTGGATACAAAATGGTACATCTTAATTAATGGCTCAATAATGATACACCAAATAAGAGACACAGTCAGTCATGGGTCAATTAAGAGTCATAAAAGAGAATAAAATGAAGCCATACTAAGTCATGGTGTAGTAGGTAGTAGGCAGCTATCAAACAGGGAGGTACTACCGCCTGGGAAGATATTGGAAGCATAATGTGTTGTCTAATGGTAGACCCTGCTGCCATATGGCATCACGAAAATTGTGACCAAGTCCCAGGTTGCTGATCTGACTTTCCGCCTCATTTACACACAATTGCAGGGTCTCAATTGTTTCTCTTACCATTGACAACACAACATACATATAGTATAAGGTTTCCCACTCTTGATCTTTTATTAATTTTTGTATTTCTTTATGGTTCTTTATTATTATTATTATTATTATTATTATTATTACATTTTTGTCCCCCAGGCCCCGATGTGGGTTAGTGACCCGTGCCCGGGTGGGCTAATCTCCCGTAAAAAAAAAAATAAATAAATAAAAATAAAATAGCCACTAATGAAAACTGTCTTGTATCTAAACTAACAAACACAATATTTGAACCAAGGAAGATATTCGAATCTTATACTGACCGTTGAAGTTTAGGTCCTTGTGTGTGTGTGTGTGTGTATGTGTGTGTGTGTGTGTGTGTGTGTGCGTGTGTGTGTGTGTACTTTTTTCTTCTTCTACCCGTGTGATCCTGAGTATGCAAATTTCAAGTGGATAAGTCACCCGTCACCAGCATGACTGCTCCACCACCGAGTACACACAACTGGGCCTAAATATATCACTTATACAGTCGTCAAGGTGCGCCAATAAGATAAGCCATTGTATTTAGGTTACCTCTTGCGACATATACTGGCCAACTGTGTGTAGTATACAAACACAACTGATTATACCTACACCAGTACAACAAGTGGCCAATCATCCGACTCACACTAAACATCCGACCGAAATAAGCATCCGACTCACACTAAGCATCCGGCCGAAATAATCATCCGACTCACACTAAACATCCGACCGAAATAATCATCCGACTCACACTAAACATCCGACCGAAATAATCATCCGACTCACACTAAACACCCGACCGAAACATAATCTACAGTACAATATAATCATTTTTACTAACACAATTTTACCTGACCTGTACTATCATTCTGACCAACATAATTACCCATAATACTCAACTACAAAAAGCATACAATCACACGACGTATAACAATCATCCGACAGAGACAATCACAAGATGTATAATAATAATCACCGACGTCAACCACCAACGACTTACTCATGCATAAACCCGACCCGGTCTCAGCCGACGTCATGGCAATAAAAGCCAAGAAGGTTAGGTCTGCTTCCTCGCTCCCAAATACGGCCGAAGGTCCTATAAAATACAGAGTCAAGAATTTGGGGTATCTGTGTCGGCCCTGAAGAAGGAGGGGCGGGGGTGTTTGTTCCCGGACATTCTGGGGTCCTACGAGGGCTTAACTTGGGTCCCTTCGGGTTTTTTATTAGAGCTGTGGAAGCTTACTAGGGCCTGGCACAAGGGATGTTGCCAACAGCTTAAAGCCTGACAACTACCTACATTCAGGAAAATCAGGAAAATATAGACAAAATATTATAAAATGGCAATAGCAGTCGTGCTTTCGCCTCCAATGTACAGGATCACAACAAGAATTTACGTAATAAGGTTTTAAATATCATAATATTGTGTACAGCTCTCCCCCCGTTAGCCAGAACTGTATACGTTCCTTTCCCCCAGCAACTCGATGGGTTTTCCAGCCCCCTTCTCTTCCTCCGCCCTGGGATCCGTGAGGCCTTACAGGATGCAGCCTTGTTACCTCTATCTTGTCACCAACGCCCAAGATCGCGTCACGCTGGGGGCAGGCCGGGGCGACCGCGTTGCCACACTTGCCACCCTCCCAACATTTTATTTTCTCCTACACTCAATCTGCATCCTGGTTCGAAGGTTTTTGTCTGAGAGTTCCAGCGAGTAGAGCGCGGGAGTTCCTGGGAGTGGCGGCGACAACATTTACCAGAGAAGGATCTTTTTGTTCCTGTGTCACAACCAAAACAACATTAGTCTTGGTGGACGCAGGATCTTATCTGCCTTCACACGGCTGTCCATCATCAGCTCCTCCGCCTCCAACATAAGTCTTGCCACATGTAAGCTCGCACGAACCAATACTTTCTTACTACTGATTGTTTATTAAGACAAAGAAAAGGTTACGATATCTACCAGTTTTCTTATTTTCTTTGCTCCATTGTTAAATTTTCTTACTGCTGGTTCTCAAATTTCTAATATATGCAAATGATCGTCCGGAAGAGAAGGACATCGCCAAAACAAACAAGGTGTGGGGGCCGCCAACAGTCACCATTTTGATATTACACAGCGGAAGAGATATTACTTTTATCGTGTTACCAGAGATGAATCAACTTATTGTATATCAGTGAATCACAAGTCTACAATATTATAAAATCCATCAGGAGGAAAATAAAGAGTTTCCTCACACACAGTGGCCAGATGTGGACGTCGATACTTGGCGTGAAACCTCGGAAACCACAACATGCCTGCGTGCTGCCGACACCACCTCCACCATGGTGCACCAACGTATCTGTGTGACTCAGGGCACGTTGTGTTCTCAAGAGGAGAGGCGGCGGTCGTCTTGGCTCTCAGCTGTACAAGATACCAGCCACTTCCTGGAGAGGTGACCACCGCCAGTATCCACAACAAACTCAAGTGTTATCGAATGAGCAGCTCGTGTAACAGGTGTCGTTTCTCATTACACAGTCATAAGCTGAGGTAAGTCTTCACGTTGCAGGTACCTGACGTGAGCACCCATCGTGTAAGTATGTACATAGTTTCTTATAACATGACAAACACAGTTAGAACAAATATTGTTTTGGATGCTTAATGAATAATATTGTAACTGAACAGAGCATTGTAAACGCAGCTCTTGATTATACTCGTATATATATATATATATATATATATATATATATATATATATATATATATATATATATATATATATATATATATATATATATATATATATATATATATATATATCACTTTAGTGTTGTCTATCCTGGCTCACATGAAGGAGATTTCTGTCGTGTTGTATTGTATTTCTCATTTCAATAAACATCATCGTAAATACATCCCCGGTAAAAGGTGCAGAGGAAGGCCATCATCCTTGTACCTGATTTGTTAACTTGATTTTTGCGAATAAATTGATTTCTTCCTTTTCTTCGTCTCCAGATTTACATGCTATACATTATAACAAACACATCGACAACGATCCCACAAAACATAACGCAAGTAAAATTATTGCTGCTGTCTTCTATATATTTTTGTTGTAACTCGAACTGTGTCTGGTTTTCTCAGCGACCAATTCTCTTAATTTTACAGGTTTCATCCTTCCCACACTAACCTGCCCTCAGATTTGTCCTTTTATTGTAGTTAATAATATGAGCTTAAGTAATCTCTTCAGCTAACTTCAACTAACACACTTTTCAATTCCAGGTGGCTTAGCTCTCAGACCAACACTTCTCAGCGCCCAATTAGCCTTTATTTCAGGAGAATTAGGTTCCTGATCAACATTGCTCAGCCCCAGAAACCTTTAGGAGGCAATTATGATACAAAAGCTCTTCCGTCTCTGTCAGTATGCTGACAAGCCAGGAACTATACGAGGTATACTATAATATATACCGGAGGGCGCGCGCGTTCCTATACCCACCAAAAGACAGATACCGGCTGTGTCAGTATACATGTAAGCGAGGCGAGGCCACGTAAGGACCGCACCAGCACTTCGTCAGGTTGTATAAGCAAGGCTCATAGTGGTCCAGGAAACTGTAAATCTTCCAGGCTGACTAAGGAGGTCTTATTGTAGTACGGGGCGCAGCTTGACAATACAACACCTGGCCCTTAATGAAGGTTGACAAGCATGTAGTGCGGACAATGGAGATAATGGCTCTGGAAACAAAGACTAGTAGGAAAATGTAAATAATATGTACCAGTGTTTAGTTCCGCTTCTACTTTAACTATGGATGACGTTATATGTATTATTTTATGTGTGTATTTCTGCATATATAACAATCTATTTAATGTCTGCGGGTTGTCTTCTATTAACATATTCAAATCTTATTGGTGAGTACCCGACAGAATGAGGGAAAAGTAATCGCTACCGCTTCTTGAAATAGCACCTGGTGTTTCTTAACCTACCCTTACTATAGTGTTTACGCTCTTGTTTACACTATTTACTGTCTTAATAGAAAACTGAATCCCAGGACACAACCGCTACATTGTAAAATTGTCTGCGTCAGTATGAACAAATGAACAACAGCACATACCGGCTGGCGTTCCCTGAAAAAGCTACCAGTATTCTGATCAGCACGTCAGACGAACAATCACCCGCCTTCTGTCTGCATTGGCACTCTCTCACGTAAGCTTCCACCAGGAATAAGGACTGTTAAGACCATCAAGCTTGACAAGGAATGTTTTTCACGATAAACTTCTTTGTCAGTTATAATGTCATCGGCGCAAAATAACACCCAAGTCCTGGTAAGTGAACCATGGATGTGAAAAAACTAATTACCAACACCCGTATTGGGAGCTTAATAAACTCTCCACCTTTACAATTTCTGCCGGAAAAAAATATATATCAAATTGATATTTAAAAGTTAACACAAGGACATCTTTAATATCACCTGAGAAAGACATTATACTGCACAGCTAAATATTAAATCAGACAAATTATAAATAAACGATGAAATAAACGTAATATTAACAACACCTGATATGAAAATAATAGATAAAACTCTCCAATAATCCACCATGAACTCGACTTATTAAAAAAAAAGGAAAAAAAAAAACACAATTTCTTCATCAATAAATTAGTTTCGCAAATTAAAAAGTCTTTCGCCTCCACCATCAATCTTACCAGAGCGAAAAAAAATAAAATTCAGCGCGTCAGACGAAATTGTGGGCAGGTAAACAAAAAATTCACCACCACTACCCGCCTCCTGGTGCGGTGAGTCCCTGAAAGGTTCACACCGATGAAGGCCCCTCGTCTGACACCTCCCACGTCTTGACCGCAGTATCTCCTTCCCTAATGTTATGACACCAGAATTTATGGACGAAAAAAATATGAAAAAAATTCTCAAAGTTTCCGAGGTTTATTCTTACAAGGAGGGCCAAATATAACCCCAAGGAAGGGACGGCGGTAATATTTTTAGCTGAACAGAAAATTAGAGCAAAGTAAAACAAAAAAAAAAAAAAATAATCAGACATCGTTCCAGTAATTTTGAAGAGGACAAAAACAACACTACACCGAGAGACAAGAATGGAGGTGTGAGGACGGTATCATGATGTGGACGATATAAGGTGACCAGTAGCAGCCTCGCCTCTTGTATTACACGTCCATTAAGAGAGAAACCCCAGTGGGAGAGTTGTTACGCCTAAAATAAATATGTTGTAAATAATGTCAGGTAGTTGTCTATTTAAAAAAATTGGTGGACACACACACACACACACACACACACACACACACACACACACACACACTCCTTAGTCTCACGGCACCATCTATTTTTTAAACTGGATCCCGTGTGTTTTATATGACGTCAAAACAAGTCACACGACAAGTAATCAAAATTTAAAGACGAAATTTCCTCACCACAGTCTTCATATTCACAAACATTAAAGTAAAATAAATAAATAAAACTTCTGTGACGTGACGTAGTGACTTAATGACCCACAGGTACAGGTGATGTGACTTAATGACCCACAGGTACAGGTGATGTGACTTAATGACCCACAGGTACAGGTGATGTGACTTAATGACCCACAGGTACAGGTGATGTGACTTAATGACCCACAGGTACAGGTGATGTGACTTAATGACCCACAGGTACAGGTGAAGTGACTTAATGACCCACAGGTACAGGTGATGTGACTTAATGACCCACAGGTACAGGTGATGTGACTTAATGACCCACAGGTACAGGTGATGTGATTTAATGACCCACAAGTACAGGTGATGTGACTTAATGACCCACAGGTACAGGTGACGTGACTTAATGACCCACAGGTACAGGTGAAGTGACTTAATGACCCACAGATACAGGTGAAGTGACTTAATGACCCACAGGTACAGGTGATGTGACTTAATGACCAACAGGTACAGATGACATGACTTAATGACCCACAGGTACAGGTGACGTGACTTAATGACCCACAGGTACAGGTGTATCAGCACGTGAGTCCAGTGAAGGAAGGGATTGCCTTCATTTTGTTCTTTATTTATTTACTTAATTTTAAACTAGGGTGTCTTCTTTCTTCCCTCTCTTCCTCCTTCTCTTCCTCCCTCCCATTCCCCTCCCCCCCCTCCTCCCTTCTTCCCTACCACCTCCTAATCTCTCTCACCAAAGGATAATTTAGTGTATATATAATGAACTGAATATGCAGGGATATACATGAACCACGACTGCATAATTTGCGTTAAGTAGTGAGTGAGTGGATCCTTTCCGTGGAGATAACCAGAAAATTCTTAGTATCCGGGTGAGGGGTGGGTTAGGGGTGGGGTGAGGGGTGGGTCAGGGGTGGGGTGAGGGGTGGGTGAGGGGTGAGGGGTGGGTCAGGGGTGGGTAAAAGGGGGTGGGTGAACCATTACAAGTTTTTCTCGCAATAATTACGTTTTCATGGCACCGTAATGGAAGGCTATCAACGATATATTTATTGTGTTTTTGTGGACACTTGGCCCGGAGTCCCAAGGCGAGGGAGGGAAAGCCAGCTGTTACTCTGTTCTTTACGTTCTAGTTTATTTCTTGACTTTGTGTTACGTTAAAAGCTGAATGCCGTGCGATTAGTAATTATATGTATGTATGTATGTATGTATGTATGTGTTTATTAAAATATTTTACTGACGGACGGTTATAACAGATTTGAGAGAGAGAGAGAGATGTGACCAGACGTTGCTCTATCACGTAAGCCATGTTATCGTGTTGACTAGGAAGACTTATGATACACAAACACAAACAATAAAACCCAATATCCAGTATCGTAAAAAAATAAAACCCAATATATTGTTCGATGATACTCGGTTTAACTAAAGGTTTAATACAGAGTTAACGGATAAATCTTAGAATTCAGGTGTATTACTTAGATATTAATGGTGGACTACATAACATTACACAAGATGTACAGAACGGAGTGAAGGAAAAGAGTTTATACATTACCATCTCTTCGTCGCCGCCTTCACCAATGTTCTCACACGTACCTGGGGGAAAAAAAAAGACAGATTAATAACTTCAAATTAAAAGACTACCAATTCAATGTATATCTTAATAAATAATAAATATAGGCTTTGTCAGGTGAGTTACTCTTTATGGAGGTAATAATGATTTTAAAATTATCCAGGGTAAATAAATATGTGACTCTCTTGCTAAATAATGTTATAATACCATCTAAGGGACCCCATGACACGTCTACCTTAGGAAATGAAAAGTAACCTCTGTGCTTTTACCTGTACTATGTTACCCGTGGTCAATGATCATCTGTAAGTGACATGCATTGCTCTTAGGTAATGACATATCATTTCAGGTTATAAACTACTTGGTATAGTCAGCGTGTACTCAACTAGTTGTTACGGATACCTGCTGCTGCTGCTGTTGTTGTGTTTTTGCCCGGTAAATGCAGACGACTTTTGGTCTTGTGTTTGCCTGGTAAAGCAAGTTCTTACTATCTTGGATTATCCCTTTAGTCGAGACGCCACAAAACAACACCATAGACTTCTCATCAACCACCATGGCTGCCACAAACAATCACCATGACCACCACAAACGATAACCATGACCACCACAAACGATCATCATGACTACCACAAACGACCACCATAACTACCACAAACGACCACTACGACCACCACAAACGACCACCATGACCACCACAAACGACCACTACGACGCCCACAACATGACCCATCCAGGAAGGAGGCCTGAGCCACCCGACCTGAGATATCTACCTGATCTCTCTCTGCCTGGGTGAATTAGAGCAGTCCGCCTCCCGTTACGTGTGAAGGGTGACTGAACTGTCCATCAGACATAGGCTTAGCCTCTGCTGATGACTTTTTAAGTTTCTCAGGTGACCAACGGTAGTGTGTTTTTGTGGCTGGTCGCTTCCAGATGATTTTCCTGGATATGGCGGTTGACAGGCGCCCTTAATCTGTTCCCCGTCACCAACACGGAGCGAAACAACCGCATTAATCATCATAATTAAAATAATCATGGAAGGCTTCCATTGGTCGGTATTTGGCATAAAACTCAAAGTTATTATTGATGTAAATGAATGTTTCCTTGCCTCACTTTCCTAAGTGTCTCTATGTTGCTAACTGATTGTGAACATCTTAAGGCCAGACACCCTGTGTGACTCAACTTGAAGGAGGTAGACAAAACAAGAGGTTTTCAGCCATGATTCCCGGGGAACTGCTGATAAAATATGAAGACAATAGCTTGAGGTGTTTTAACGTTATACCAGTATAAAATAGTCGTATTCATTACAAATCTTATTATAAATAATAACATCGCTGCTGAACTACCAAGAGGTGTTGTATACAAGTATATGTGCAGCCGGTGGACGGAAATAAAGTCCACAGGAAAAAAGTCACATGACTTGTACATATTGACAACACTATAAATATATATATATATATATATATATATATATATATATATATATATATATATATATATATATATATATATATATATATAAGTCCGCGTGCTTTATTGGGCTAATGAAATATATATATATATATATATATATATATATATATATATATATATATATATATATATATATATATATATATATATATATATATATATATATATATACTGGCATTGCACGTAGGTTAGGTTAGGTTAGGTTTTCCGTGCCTTTTTATCTGTGACTTTTTTTCCTGGATTCGTGTAGCCATATATGGGTCTCAGGTGTAGTTCTTGCCTGGGTCCCACAGCATCAGAACTAAGCGTGTTAGTTCACTGGACCATTAAGATCCTCTGAGTGTACAGCAGATTGGGTGAGTGTGGGAGGGAGGAGGGTCGGGCAGCATGAGTGGGAGGAGACAAGGGGCGGTACCAACCATGGAGGTATACCAACGGACATAGCATTGATGGTTGTGGCTGTGGCCTGTGGGTGACCACAGCGTACTGGATTACCCTCACAAGTATCAAATCAAAGTCCAGCTGGTCAACTCGGCGCCTGCACCGACGGTCGAGACAAAGACAGGGAGGAATGACCGATATCAAGGTCGTTTGTTTAAAAAATCACACTACAATATTGAACATTTGGAATGATCTTACTAGAGCCTTAAATGATCAGGTTTTGAATTAACTGCTACACCAATTGAACAATTACTGGATTTATACATTTGTATTTTTCGACGCATCACAACATAATCAAGGTGAGGCTCTCCCGGGTACAGGAACAATGGACAATAAATACAGAGAATAATAACAATGGAGACACCATCTTGACGCCTGATGACCACCTCTCATCTCGTGGAACAATTACTAAATATTTACATCTTCTTTCTATTGCATATTGACTCACGGCCCAGGGAGGCGAGGCCAAGCCAACAGAGTCCTGCACCTTCCTGATCACCCTCATACACCCCTGTCACCACCTACCACTGTGACCAACAGATAAGGAGAATCATTTAACTATCCTTCTCCCCCCCTTAACCTCTTCTTTACCTCTTCCTCCTTCTTCTGTCTCTTCATCATTTTCTTTACCCTTTCCCTCCCTCCATTTTACCTCTCCTACTTATTTCTTTACTCTGACAAGTTCTTCAGTAAGCTAATTTACACTTGTATACCCATTAATCTTATATAGTGTTTAAAAACCGGGTGGTCAGAGCTCCTGCACAATAAGGTCAGTTCCTGGAGGCGAGGGCAAGACTTACTAGTGGTGAGGACTGTGAGGGTAGTTCCTGGAGGCGATGATGCACACCCTCAGGCGCCAGAGATATTAAGAGCAGTTCCTGGACACACGCACGACTTAATTACGAAGTTAATCGCCAGGGAGGAGATCCTGCTCTTAAATACGTTCTCTTACTGCCACCCAAGTGATCTTTTTACTCATGTTATAATAATGACACTCAACAGCAAGCGAGGCCAAAGTTTCCATCTAGTGGTCTCAGTTCGTCAGCTCGTAAAATTGTACGAACTGTGGACTCATCGAAGTATAATTATGTACACAGTTTCACTTTATGATTACTAAGTTATTTCAATTATCACAACAGTTAAAGAGTAGTCAGAAGAATATATCTATCAACCATCATATTTGACCGCCTGCACCTGGCCAGAGACAACCCACATATACAAGTCCTCCACACTAAACACAGTTGTTCTACTGTTATTAATTAAACATTTGATACACCTTACAGTCGGCTGTAATGTAAGGAACACGAGCTGTTGACAATCCCAAAGTAAAGCTATTAAAAGTCTTCATAAGGACGATGGGCAAACAAGCGACGTGTACTGTACATTAAGAAAGATAATCTGAACACTCTCATCTCTTCCTCATCCTCCCACACCTCCCTTAAGCGTAGCCAGGAAGGCCTCTCTAGACAAAACTAAGATAAACATGAACAAGGCAAAAAAATAATCCCCCTCCCCTTCCCTTGCCCCAGCACGACCCGGCTACCACCTCGAGAACAACACACAAAGTGAGGACTGTGTTTAGCAGGACATACAACCTGTGTGTTCCTCGACGCTAATGTGTTTATTCTGCACACAGGTGACACCTCCTGTTGACAATCCAAATGTTAGTGGTGACGAATACTGGCGCCCTGTGGGTGATGTGTTACCTGGCGTCCGAGGTGCTACCTGTAGGTGTTCGTGCTACCCGGGGGCGGTGCGGGCTACCTGGTCATGTTGTGTGGTACTTGAGGGGAAGAAATATGCAGATGAGGATGTTACGAGGTGGCTGTCTGCCATACATCTGCGGTGCGTCAGGCTGTACGAGGGAGTTGTACTGTGGTGAGAAACAAGGAGTGAAACATAAGAAGGACGCTCGTGTGTGTGTGTGTGTGTGTGTGTGTGTGTGTGTGTGTTTCAACAATGGATAACCTGAGGATTAAGACACCTATGCTTATTTCATCTAATGATTAAACACCCTATCGATACCTGTGGCATTAGCCTGTCAGGTAAAGTTAAGTTAGGTGGTCATTCTCAAGCTGAATTAAACTGGGGTCTCTAATCTTCATATGATATCAAGAATGTATTATAAAGAAAAGTTGAACAATGTTTGAGATAAAAGAAAAAATTAATAATAATTTAAATCTCACCTGACCATTAAAGTAAGAGAAGAACAACGAGAAAGGAAGGTGATACACGCCAGACATGCTCCGGGGGGGGGGGGGAGGGGGAGGGGGGGCGAGAGGTAAAGGCACAGTCCCCTTCACTAGTGCGCTTACAGGGGCTCGTCAGGTTTTGTGCAGCGTGGCAGCCCTGTGTTGGTTTACATTCAACAGAAGGAAACTAACGATATTAAACATACTATGGAATAAAATTAAAACAATATTAAATCAAATACTTCAAAGATAATAATTTGTGGAATGTTCATATGACGAGCCCCTGTAAACGCACTAGTGAAGAGGACTGTATATCACTGATGGAGACAGTCAGGTCACTAAGATGACGTGTTGCTCCAGAGTCGAAGTTGTCAAGGAGGACCAAGAATCACCTGAACACTGTAAAGAGTGTGTGCAGTACCGTAAGAAAAGTCGAGTCCAGGATGAATGACGTAAGGAGTTAGTGCGGTATTGAAGGTGTTGAAGAACAAAAGAATGGAGAAAACTGCAGCGGGTCTATTGGCCCAGACTGGGCAGTCCCATTGACACCCAACCCCTATTGTTCATATATTCATCCAACCTATGTTTGAAGCTATCCAGCGTATTCGAGTTAATGATGATGATGATTTACAAACCAGTGTTTACCTATTTCGAGTCTAAATCTAAATTTGTTTAATTTAAAACCATTGTTACGAGTTCGCTCCTTGTTGGTTAGTTTGAGTACCTTTATAATGTTCCCTTTGTTTCGCCCTGACTTCCATTTATACACCTCTATCATATCGCCCCTCACTTTACGTCTCTCGAGGGAGTGCAAATTCAGATGTTTTGACCTGCCTCTGTACTCAAGGTTCCTAATGCCCGGAATTAGTCTTGTCATTCTCCTCTGAATTCTCTCTAGGGATTCTATATCCATTCTGTTGTACGGTGACCAGAATTGATCTGCGTAGTCCAAGTGAGGTCTCACAAGCGCAAGATATAGTCTTAAGATGACCTCGCTAGTCTTGTTACTAACACTCCTTTGTATGAATTCAGGTACTTTGTTAGCCTTGTTTCGGGCAAATATATATACCACATCATAGTCATGCCCGTCGTCCACATGTGCTTCTCAGTTTAACAACTGATGTTTAGCTGATTGGACGGTAGTTAGAGGATAGTTATCTATCTCCCTTCTTGGAAATCGTTATTACATTCGCTATCCTCCAGGACTCTGGTACTACACCTGCTTTAAGGACATGTTAAACAACTTTGCCAAGGGCATACTAAGCTCTTCCTGACATTCCTTTAATACTCTGGCAAATACCTCATCGGGACCTGGTGACTTAATAGGCTTTAGCTTGTCTATTTGCTTACTGTACTAACATCGTTAATAGTCACGACAATCTCGCTTAATCTATTTTCTTCACTATCTCTGTATATAGTCGGGTAGCATGTTTAAATTTCCGGTGGTGAAAACTGTTGAAAAATATTTCATCAGATTATTGCTCATTTCTCCGCCGTTATCAGTTAGCTCGCCGGTATCTGACTGTATTGGTCCAATCTTTTCTCGTGTTTTAGTTTGACACATTTGATAGAATCCCTTGTGATTTGACCTCGCCTCCCTTGCCACCTTCAATTCATTATTCTTCTTTGGTTATCTTATCTCGGTCTTAACCCTACTGGCCAATACCTTAAAATAATCTCGGAGGTAAACTTCACCACAATTTATTCTCCTACCTGTGTCCAATAATATGCTTTAAGGAAAAATACCTTGGGAGGTAGCAAGTGTTTCCCTGTTTATAATGGCACTGAAACTACGAGAAATGAAAATGAATAATGAATGTTCTGCAGGAAGGAATTGAGTGGAAGCTGATGAATGACAACACCAAACCAAACCAAACCAAGCCAAGCCAACCCAGCCCAACCCAACCCAACCTAAACAAGACTATAGTAAAAGTTGGTCTCCTTTACGCCTGGATTCGGCGAGTGTCTTTAATGAGCGTAACAAAGAGGGGGAAAAATTATATACGGGGTTAAAAAGACGCCTTGAAGACTCCAGTATTAATAGGAATCTCAAAGTATCATAACTGAGAATGTTAACTGACTTTACAACTTCACGGACAATGTCACTAACTACAAACAATGAAAATTCCAACAGAAGAAACACGTAGGAAAATCATGTGAGGAAATTCCAATAGAAGAGCTTGATGCTAAACAGTCAAGGGGGTAATGAGTTGATTCACCGAGAGCCTGGAGGTCTACACTGCCACCACTTGGACGAACCTGGGAGGGTTGACCTGATGTGTTGACCAGGATACATGATACAGGCCAGCTGATGTGTTAAGAGCAGGATACATGATAGATTTATTCTGAACAGGACAAAGACATCAGGGACGAGAGAATGGAGGGAGGGCGTGACGGCACATACCTTGGCGTCAGGTAAGAAAGGTTTCATTACCGTGATAATAGGACAATCAGCGAGGGGGTAATGAAGCATTAACTATTAATAACAAAGAGGTGAGGGCGTCGCTGGGGGCTCTGAAGGGGATGATGAATGGTAGCGTAGTGAGGGGAAGCATCCGGTCAACACACAAGGAAGCTTTAAACGCCAACGGAAATTACTAACTTATAAGATAAGATTTTTTGTTTTCTTATGGTGGCGGACAGGCGAGCGGGCGGGCTGGTGAGCGAGGGGCAATGTGTATATCCACCACACACTACCCCAGGCGCGATAGGGGTAATAAATTTGAGTGGGTCCATAGACAATAACTATTTATTTGACCGCCTGAAAATAAGTGACTGAGAATACACCATAAAAATCCACGATATATATATATATATATATATATATATATATATATATATATATATTATATATATATATATATATATATATCATGTAGATCCACAATGAAAACGTGGATAAGATAAATCTTGATAAAATCACACGGGAAAAGGGAAACAACCTGAAATCATGTTTTTAAGGTCACCCTGTATATTTAAGCCTCTCTCTGTCCATGTAATCCAGTTGCCTCTGAAGATGTCTTGAATAAAGACGAAAGCTAAGGTGCTCCGTTGTTTCCCTTTTCCCGTGTGATTTTATCAAGATATATATATATATATATATATATATATATATATATATATATATATATATATATATAAACTGGGTGTGTAGGTGCGGTGTGGCTATGGGTGCGGTGTGGGTATGGGTGCAGTGTGATGGGCAGGGCGTAGGTTGGTGGGTCAGTCGTGGGTAAACAATAGCCAACTGTAATGGTGGTTGTACTACCAACACCTCCACACTTCTCACGCCCTCCACCACCACCACGTCGTCTTTTCCCACCATCTCCACGGCGCCCACGCCCTCTGCCTCTCTCTTACATCGTGATAGGAACATTCTATTTATCCAGTACATCCCACCATTGACGCCTCGCGTATCTCTAGTGTTACTGGGGTACTGGGGCAGTGTGTGAACAGGAAAATACCTGGATAAATGGGTCATAGAAATAGCGTGCATGTTCCCCAGTCAGCACCTTCAACACGCTGCGCCGCAGGGCTGGGTGGTGATGGCTGGAGGGCTATGTTATGTAACCTGGTGGTAGGACCGTGGTCACCTGGCAACCGCTCGTTCACGACTGTTACCTGGCAGCCACCGCTCGTTCACGACTGTTACCTGGCAGCCACCGCTCGTTCACGACTGTTACCTGGCAGCCACCACTACCCCAGTCACGAAGGACACAATATGTATCTTGTATCATAAAGGAAAATTGTGGAGTCGTGGAATCAACAATCTTATTTTTTTCCAGTTTAAACTTAAAATATTGTTGCGTCACGATTCACTGTTGCTGGGTCGTGAGATACAGAGACCCCGGGGCCAAGACTTTTAAGACTACGGACATCTATCATCACTAACAGGCATGAATCTTTTTATTTCAGCTCCAAAATTAGTCTCTTTCAATAACCCTTTACTTAGTACTTTAGTGACTAAGTTACACTACAAGTAAGGTTTGCTTTCTTCAGATAACACATGTTAACTATACAGGTTTCTTTAATGATAAAAGAAGCACATGGACACACAATAAGGATCTTCCTGTACATAAAGTATACCCTGGTCTGCTCCCCACCTCTGCTGCTTCTACTTAGCATATTAATGATGTGATTATGGTGGTCAGAGGTCTCGGGCTCTCGTGTGGCTTAGTGTATATTATTATTATTATTATTATTATTATTATTATTAGTATTATTATTAGTATTAGTATTATTAATATTTTTTTATAGGAATTAGCCCACCCGGGCACAGGTCACTGACCCATATCAGAGCCTGGGGGATAATAATAATAATAATAATAATAATAATAATAATAATAATAATAATAATAATAATAATAATAATAATAATAAGTCATTAAATAAAAATTATAATACCAAATACAAAATTAAAAACAAAATAATAATGATAACAATAATAATAATAACACTAATAATAATAATGATAAAGAACCGTAAATAAATGCAAAAATGAAAAAAAATCAATAGTGAAAAACAAAATATGTATGTTATGTTGTGAGTAAGAGAAACAATTGAGACCCTGCAATTGTGTGTAAATGAGGCAGAAAGTCAGATCAGCAACCTGGGTCTTGGTCACAATTTTCGTGATGCCATATGGCAGCAGGGTCTACCATTAGACAACACATTATGCTTCCAATATCTTCCCAGGCGGTAGTACCTCCCTGTTTGGTAGCTGCCTACTACCTACTTCTCAAATATGATTATCGAGCCTGAACATAACACTCAAGTCCCCGGAGCCCCAAGACACCCCAGGGAGGACAAGGTGCACCAGCCGGACATGTGCATGGCGCCACCTGTCATATGTAACCCATACTGAGCAGTGGTATGAGAAGGTGCTGAAAGAGGGAGGAGGGGGAGGAAGGTGAAGGAGAAAGGTGAGGGGGGAAGGTAAGTGAGGAGGTGGGGGGAGGAAAGACAGGGGTGGTGGAAGGATACAAGGAGGAGGGAAGATGGGGAGGGGGAGGAAAGAGGATGAGGAGTGGGAGGAGGGAGAGGGGGGTGAGGAGGAGGAAGTGTAAGAGCTGGAATGGGATTGGGACGAGTTGGGGTATTGGATGTTAAGGGAAGGGGAGGAAGAAAGGGTTCTGATGGCTTTCTCCCCCTCCATAATATAAATATAGGGTGTCTCAAAAAATGTATCCAAGCATTCACGCGATCGCCAAGAAAATCTCTTAAGACAGTGTGTGTATATATTTTTGAGACACCCAGCATAGATCAGTTATACAGTTAGGTTTAAGGGCCAATATCTACATTAACCCTGTAATTTATTCTTTGACTATTGACTTTTACAAACATTACACCTTAACGACCATTAACTCTAACAACCACTATTTTTTTATCTTTATTAATTACACACCCATTAACTATTACTACCATTACTTTACATACCCATTAACCTTTTACGACCATTAATCATACCCATTAACGTTTCTCAACCATTATATTCAATAACCATTATTTTTTCCGCCCAATTATCATCTACATTAGCCATTAAAGTTTCAACTTATTTCATGACCATTAACTCCAAAAACCATTAACAGTGACACCACATGGCTAGGTCACCTGCAACATACATTACAGGTGTAGCGGTTTTGTCCTCATGATTTTAATGTCGTTAGTAGACCTTATACTGTATGTTGGCAGGCCCCAGGTGTTGTCAGATCCCGGGTGTTACCAGGCCCCAAATGTTAACAGGCCCCAAGTATTACCAGGCCCGAAGGTGTTGCCAGGTCTCAGGTGTTGCCAGGGCCCAGGTGTTGCCAGGGCCCAGGTGTTGCCAGGGTCCAAGTGCTGTCAGAACTAAGTTATTGTCAGACTCAAGGTGTTGTCAGATCCCAGGTGTTGGCGGGACCCAGGTGTTGTCAGGCCCCAGGTGTTGGCAGTCTTTCAGGTGTTGGCAGTTTCCAGACGTAGGCAGTCTCCAGGTGTTGGCAGTCTCCAGGTGTTGGCAGTTTCCAGGTGTTGGCAGACCCCTGGCGTTGGCAGACCCCTGGTGTTGGCAGACCCCTGGTGTTGGCAGACCCCTGGTGTTGGCACGTCCCCTGGTGTTGGCAGTCTAAAGGTGTTGGCAGTCTAAAGGTGTTGGCAGTCTAAAGGTGTTAGCAGGTTTCAGGTGTTTGCAGGCCCCAGATGATGGCAGGTTTCAGGTGTTTGCAGGCCCCAGATGATGGCAGGTTTCAGGTGTTGGCAGGCTCCTGGAGTTGCAGGTTTAGGTGTTGGCAGGGCCCAGGTGTTGGCAGGCTTCAGGTGTTGGCAGACTCAAGGTGGCGTTGGCAGACCCAAGGTGGTGGCACACTCAGGGTATCGTCATGGACACACACATAACGGGGTCTTCCAGTGAACTTTCCCCCCCAAGGCTCGCCCCTGGTGGTGAGTCAGGGTGTGTGTGTGTGTGTGTGTGTGTGTGCAGTTTTACAAATCACTGTAGAAATAAAATATATTTTCTTACAGCCAATGGGAACACAAAAAGGATGAAATTGCTCTTGAAGTATAAACAAAATTTATGTGAATATAAAACAACGAGATAAGACGAGTTATACAAAGACACTAACAGTCGCCTAACATGCTGGTCATCTCACTCACTTAACCGTTGATATTTCTGCTCGGGGTAAATATTTTCCTCCGTCTTAAGTGTGTAGGAATAATTTACATAGTGGCTAAGTAAACTTCCTCGTTAGCTTCATATTTATCCTCTTGCTCTACACTTTATGGCTCAGATCGTGTTGTGGTACTTCTATTTTCAAATAACAAAAGCAAATAAAATATTAAATATTTCTATAAATATTCTTTGACTTTCCCCCAAAAAGATTTATTTGTAAAGTACAATTAGAATGTTGCCTTCCAACCTTTAAGGTGTTCACAGTTAAATTTTATCTTCCCAAATTTTATCAATTTTGGAGGTGTTGAATATCGTATTTTTACTTACCTAAAATACCGTAAATATTTTTGTCTTGAGGGGAAGGGTTATTAAATGCGATGTTGTCCCTCTCACACACACACACACACACACACACATATACAGTATATATTATATATATATATATATATATATATATATATATATATATATATATATATATATATATATATATATATATATATATATATATATATATATATTCATTTTTATATCTATTTATATATACTAGGACTTTGAACATACAATCAACGACCTCACCAGCAAGGAATCACCCACAAAATTCCTGTCGCTTCTCCTCGTGAACCATAAACCCAGAAATTCAGACTGGTGAGCCTGAAGCACGTGGCACTGATGCACTATTTTGTCCATAAATGTTTCGGATTCACGAGTCTGAATCTCAGGGTTCGTGGTTCAGGAGGAGAGGCGACAGGACTTTTGTGGGTGGCTGTACATTTATTTTGCAAGGGTGCAGCGGCCGAATGGATACAGCGCATGTCTTTTGTCATAAGTGTTGCTGCTTTGAAACCGGAGCACCCCCAGTCAACCCAGCTGTAAATGGATACCTAACTTTACAGTTCGGGAAAAGTAGGCGGTCGATTGCAGTGCCATTCACGCTGCCCTTTGTGTACCGGAGCCTTATTAATACTGTGATGTCTCCAACGGGATCCACTTTCACTTTTTTTTGTTTTTTTTTGTTTAGGAAAATGGTACATTTTTTAGGGGTGGGAGGTAGAACCCATTTTTGTTGGGAAGAATGATACACTTTAATGGAAGAATGGTGCATATTTTTAGAGAGATTGGGGAGGGGGGTTGACAAGTGCCATTTTCCCTACCCAAACTATCCTCTTTACTTTAAGTGGCAATATTCTTCAGCCAGACAAATACTAATACTCAACACACTCAATATTCCTTTCCCCACATAGTAATAAACAACTGTTCCTGTAAGCAATACTTTTTGTTCTCTTACCTGAAGGCAATATTACCGTTTCACTTGTTGGCGATCACGTGGACAACCTCACGCAGGAGGTACCTGAGGAGGGGCGGGGAGGGGCGGGGGGGGGGAGGGAAAGAGTGGAAGCGGGAAAGAGGAGAATGGAGAAGGAGAAGTGAAGTCGGATGTGGAGAAGATGGTGGAAGAGGGAGGAGGAAGAGGAAAGGCGGTGGGAAACGAAGAAGCGAGAGTAGTGGGAGGGGAGGAGTACAAGGGGGGGGGGGGGGTTAGCGGAGGGAAGAACAGGTAGGAGAGGAAGGACAGAAGAAGGGAGGAGGGGTAGAGAGACGAAGAAAGGGGGAAGGGGATGGAAGAGGTAGTAAGGGGAGGAAAGATGGGGTAAGGGAGAAAGAGGGGTAAAGGGTAGAGGAAGGAGTAAGAAAGAGAGAGGAGGGAGTAAAGGAGAGAGGAGGGGGGGTAAGAGAGAGAGGGGGGAGTAAGGGAGAGAGGAGGGGGGTAAGAGAGAGAGGAGAGAGAGGAGGGGGTAAGAGAGAGAGGAGGAAGTAAGATAGAGATGAGGGAGTAAAGGAGAGAGGAGGGAGTAAAGGAGAGAGGAGAGGATAAGGGAGAGAGGAGAGGGTAAGAGAGAGATAAATGGAGTTGGGGGAGAAAGGAAGGGGTTGAGAAAGGTGGCAGGAGAGGAGGAGGGGAGAACACCAGTATAAGCAGTACCTGTTCCTATCACACAGTACAGGTGTCATTAACAGGCAAGGTGTGAGAATAAGAAAATCCATGTGGTAAGTGACCATCAGTCCACTACTAACACACTACCTTTATTTTTTAGTTTAACAAATTTATTGGCAGAGCTTGTAGTACAGTTTGCCTATTCTGAGTAATTCAGTCAGGTCTTGACACTGAGGGTGGTATCACTTCTCACTGTCACGCAGGACAGAGGTTCATACACAAAGAAATACATCATATTCATTAACAACTATAAATGTATAGAGGTCAGATTCATATGGATAATGTCACTGTTCACTGCCATGCAGGACAGAGGTTCGTACACAAAGATTTGCATCATATTCATTGACAGTACATATTAGGGTGTGTCAATTTAGGGGGTGAACTGGCTAAATTGAAAATCGAGTAATTTGGTAGCAATTTATTGTAGTCTTTAAGCATGCAAAACAATATTCTGGCATAAATTTTTTTTTATAATAAGTCCTACCTACATCAAATGGATTTTTAAATGTACATATTTGTGAATTTATAACATAACCAGCGTTTGCACACATGTTACTGTTTCAAGTTTCAAATTATTATATTTTATTATCCGTAGTCTATTTGAAAGTAACCAATGCCTTCATACTCTCTTTGCTTTGGTTTCTTGTCATCAGTAGTCTGCTTGCTATTTGTGCTTTGATGTAACCTTCTCGCCTCTCGTGGCTGTAAACATGGCCCGCTGCTTCTGTGACCATTTTCACACATCTCTCCACACTTTGAGTGTGGGAAGGCCACTTCGGCACCTGCATTGGAGTCTCTTTAAGGTTTCTCAATTCTTGGCTAGTTAGACTTGTTGTCAATGGTGGCTCTAAGACTTCCAAACTCAAGTCAACCAATTCTGACAATTTGGTGGCATTGACGTTTATTGGGGGAACTTTTCTTGAATGAAACGAACAGTCTCCCAACTGGTCGTCATCTATTAGCGTTCCTCTAATCTTTAGAATGACTTCTACAGCCTCGGTTCGGAGATTGGTACATTGACTGCAAAGCATTGCTTGCAAAACTGCTTCTGATCGAGCATACCAAGCGGACCTTCTTGCCACAGGTAACACGATGTCCCTCACTACCTTCCTCTGTGTTCTTACTAGCTGCAATTGAAACAAAAGGTGATTGGGCCCATCCACCCACATAGGATTAAGTTTCACACTAAACCACTGGGGAAGATAAACTCCAATAATAAATTCAACAATTAACCTCAAATTCTTCAGCACTTTGCCCTTCAATTCGTGTTTGGAAATCCAAATCCTGCAGAAGCGAAGAGCTGTAGTTAACCAACGGCTGTGACTGACAGGTCCAATCTCCAAGAGAGCCAATGACTGAGGCACTTCTCCTGATCTTATTGCTTGGGCAATACGATAAGCATAGGATTGATCTGTGCTGAGATCTTTGATGACTCCTTCAGACAACGCCGGAAGGGGAGGGCCAACTTCGACCTTTGGAAAGGTTGTATTTATTTCTAGTTGTGTTGCTTCATCCAGCATGATGCCAAGGGGACCTGACCACTTGTTGTTGCTCTTTGTAGGACCATCAAGTTCCTGGATGAGATGACGAAGAGGTAGCTCGCCTGTATGTAAATCACATACAATCCAAACAAGTCTTCTTCCTAGTTTTTTCTCTAAATGCGTCATTACACCCCCCTGCCATCCGGTGTTCACTGCAGTTGAATCTCCACCAACAGCCTGCAGTGAACTGCCAAGTCCTCTCTCCTGAACCCAACATAAAATATGATCAGCAATGACCTCTGCATGTTTCTTCCCTTCTACTTCAGTTTCGGGAGCAAAGTGAAACAAAAACCGACCACCAGGCTCAGAACAGACAGAGTAGTGTTCTTCTTTGATGAGACCTGGAAACTTTCTGTTCACTCCCTCTACTTCTAACAAAATTTTGTGTCATCTATTCTTCCATCAAACAAAAGACAGGAGAGCCCTCCCTCGCTTAAATCTTTTTCATGCTGATCAGGTATTTCCTTCATCATTTTTTCTTGTGCTCTTCTAATTTTATTATGATCTATCACCAAAGATACATCCTCTCGGCTAATGAGGCCTGCATCTATCCAAGCGGCAGTTGCAATTTCTGCAGCCTCACGAAGTCCAGCATGGTGGCGAATACTAGCTAAAGCAATGTTTGAAATATTTCTTGTGTTGTATTTCATTTTCTTTGGTAAAGGTTCAGATAGCTCTTTGGAACTATCATCTGATGTTGCTTCCTGTTCATCAGAAGAACTATCAAAGAAGTGATAAACATCTTGACACAGCTCTTCCTCTCTTTGGATGGCTTCTTCACTCTTCATTTTCTTCTTTTGTTCCCTCTCTCGGATTTGTTCTCTATTCTTGGCATTAGCAATCTGCTTCTTTGTTTCTGAATAATCTATTGAACCCATTTGCATACTTCCTTGGCCTTCTGCCTTTGTCCTCTGTGCCTTTATAAATTCAAGCTCTAAAACAGGGATCTTCTTTTCACGAGGACAACCACAATCAATGTGGGAATTATTTTCTCTCTTACCTGAGTGAGAACAGTTGGATTCAGAACATAATTGTATGGAGCACTTGCAGGTCAAAATGTCGGAGTATCATAACACACTACCAAGAGTTAGGAATAAACTGCGTCAGTCAGGAGAAGGTGGCGTGCATGGTCCCTTGGAAGTGCAGTGGGGTCCCGCGATGTGTACGGGCCGGCGGCGTTGGGGGAAAAATCTCTCATTGGATCAGTCAGTCTTCAAGAAAGCTTACACACAATACAAACAGTTAAACAGCAGTAAAGTAAGTGTGTGTGTGTGTGTGTGTGTGTGTTTTAAGACGTGTTAACTAATAAGAGTGAAACAAAAGGATATCACTGAACGGTGAGACAAACACAGAGACGGACAACACAATACAGCGCGAGGCATAAAAGTGGACATCCCAGGTGAGAAAAGTAGACGGAAGAAACTCGTCAGCTGCCGACCTTCCTGTGGCAACCAATCAGGAGCTTCTAGCATCGTTCAGCAGATGAATGATAGAACGCCCTTTCTGCCCGACTGACCCACGGGAGAAGGATCATTTGTCTTCCACGCCCCAAACTACTCAACGCCATGGGTTCTTCCCTACACCCCTGGGCAGGTAATGAACAATACTTAGTACCCTTTGTGCTTCTCTCAGTCACCATACTGCTATAGTGAGGCAAAGATCCATCACGGTTGGCGACACAGTGAGTGAGGCGTCAGTAACAGCCCTGAAGATCACTGTTGTCACTTCACAGGTGGGGAGTAAGTCGTGTTTACCACCTAACATTGACCCTAACAGGCCCCGCCACGCATATAAAAGACCCGTGTTTATTATTTTAACATCACACATGGTGAATGAGTTGTGTTTACTGCTTGATGTTTTCAGTTTTTTCTAAGACAGAAAGGAGGAAGAAAAAAAAAGCGCGAGTTTGCTTTGTTTGTCTTCATGTCATCTACCTTATATGACCGGAGGATCCCAGGGCCAGGTGTGTGTGTGTGTGTGTGTGTGTGTGTGTCTTAACAGGTGGTGTTGACTGGGGACAAATTTAACCTTTTTGTATGATTATAATATACCTATATGCCTGGACAATGTATAACTGCTTGTATCATCAACATAGCCCTGTCCTGTATGTATGGGCAATATACACCTGTTTGTAAGGTCATAAAATAACTGTCAGTATGGTCAAAATACACACGTACGTATGATTGAAGAGAACAGTGACCATAGATGATATATATTTTTTTAAGAATTATTGAGTTACGATTGTGTAAATGTAAATATGGAAGAAGGATATGATGGTATAAGCAATGTACGGCCTGAATGTAAAAAAAAAATGTGAAGAATGTTTACACGCTACGTAACCAATACGTTTAATAATGTAATGACGTTTAAAGGGAAAAACAATCTTCTTTATGGGTAAATGCGATATGTAAATGAGGAAGAATAATGTAAATATGATTATATACAAGTTTTAAATGAGAATGAGGACAATCAGGTGTAAATAATGGTTGTAAATGAAGAAGATGATTTAAAATGTCGACGTAAATGAGAAACAGGAAGGGTATAAACGGACAGAATGATGATGTAAAATATTGTAAATTGTAAAATAGGAATAGTAATTGCTGTAGGCTTTAATTAGGGGTAAATTATCTTTAAATGGAACGTCGGCAAATTTTGAGAGAGAGAGAGAGAGAGAGAGAGAGAGAGAGAGAGAGAGAGAGAGAGAGAGAGAGAGAGAGAGAGAGAGAGACTTACTATTATTATACTTGGTTGTCATTTATCGTCGTTATACTTAGTCATCATTATTATCATTATACTTGGTCGTCATTTACTATCATTGCACTTGGTCATCATTATTTTCATTATACTTGCTCATCATTTATTGTCGTTATACTTAGTCATCATTTGTTATCATTATACTTGGTCATCATTCATCATTATACTTGGTTATCATTTATCATTATACTCGGTCATCATTTAGGGACAATACAGTAGAAGTATAACAGCCACCAACAGAACAATGAACACTTTTTGGTGAAGAATAATTAAACTCATTAGGCTTCATGGTCGTCCTTCGTGGTGATTTACTGCACACATTAGTCTCACAAGCAGGAGGTTATAATACATGTGGGTGGTCGCCTGGGGCAGTGAGGAGCACACACACACACACACACACACACACACACACACACACACACACACACACACACACACTTCCTCAGTGACCGACGCCAAGCTGTACGCTTCCGAGGGGCTGTCTCCACCTTTCAGACACTCACCTGTGGCGTCCCCCAAGGCACCAAGATGGGACCACTCTGCTTTTGTATATGCTCATCAATAATGCCCTAAGAGAAACCCCTGCTCGCTGGAAATATGTCGATGACGCCACCATTGGGATCAGCATCAACAATTCTGCTCCCGACTATACCGCCCTTCAGGATTTATTGAACAGTCTCCAAAACTGGGCCACCAACAACCATGTCACCATCAACCATACCAAGACCATGGTTATGCGCATCAACCTCTCCTCCGACATTGTCCCACCTCCTTCCATTACTTTAGGTCCGAACACACTCCAGGTTGTAGATTCCACGAAGCTCCTCGACGTCACCATAGACAACAAACTAAATTGGAAACTACACGTCAGTGAAGTTGTCAAATCCTCCAGTTTCCGTCTCCAACTCCTCCGCCGACTCAAGTCCCTCGGAGTTCCTGCACCCGAGCTCCTCGGTGTTTACACAACATTCATACTTCCCAAGCTCACCTATGCCTCCCCTACCTGGTCTTCCTCCCTAAATGCCACACAACGTAAACACCTAGAAAAAGTGCAAAAGAGAGCATGCAAGATTATTCTCTCCCCTTCCTACTCCACATATCAAGAAGCGCTCAACACACTGACCCTTTCGACTCTCACTGACCATCACCACGACCTCATCTGCAAATTTGGTAAGAAGCTTCTACACCATCCTCGACACCGGCTCCTACTACCACCTGAGATCCCTAGCCCGAGAATTGCTGTTCGACACCACAACCGCATCCAGCCCATACGTGCATGAACTGATCGCTATAAGAACAGCCCAGTCCCAACCATTGTAAAAATGATCAATAACTTGTAATAAACCAGTGTATTCACTCCCAGTCAATCTTACCTTTTTGCACTGTCACTATGTTGAAATGCCCTGTAGTATGACCTTTTCTCCACCTAGTTATTATATATCATATTTGCATCACTTATGTTAGTTGTATATTATTTGTATATCGAGACACCCATTCCCCAATTATGTAACTATATTTTCAGCCTTCCGTCTGCCATGCTCTTTCAACAAACTGTTAATTATTATTATTATTATTATTATTATTATTATTATTATCATTATTATTATTATCATTATTATTATTATTATTATCATTATTATTATTATTATTATTATTATTATTATTATTATTATTATTATTATTATCATTATTATTATTATTATTATTATCATTATCATTATTATTATTATTATTATTATTATCATTATCATTATCATCATTATCATTATTATCATTATTATTATTATTATTATTATTATTATTATCATTATCATTATTATTATTATCATTATTATCATTATTATTATTATTATTATTATTATTATCATCATCATTATTACACACACTTACACTAATAGCGTTATAAGTGAGGTTTTACTAGACATGACTGGTACCCATGACATCACTGACCTAATTCTTCAGTGAGCCTCAACACCTGGAGAGAACTTGACCATGGCCCAGTTATAGAGGACCCCCCCCCCCCCCCCCCCCAGGTAACCAGGAGGGGGAGGAGGAGCATGGGGGAGGTAAGGGCTTGGTAAACACGCCAGGCTTTACACAGTGACACAGCCATGGCATCTCGGGGCTGGCAGGGCGAACGTGACAGTGTCATGGCCGAGTGCACCTCCGGCTGCCCTACCACGAATTATCGGACAGTGTGTGTAAAAGGTGTACAGAACAGCTGTTGCTAATTGACTAAATTTTGTAATGTCACAGTGCAATCACGGACTGAAGGTTTATAAGTCGATGTTGGTAATTTATCGTCATGTGATTGTCACGGTCTGCCTGTACAGTGTTATTATAATTACTTGCAGTTTCTGGTTTTAAGAACTGTTGTTGCTGAAGTGTACCACTATGTTAACACCGTCTCTCTGTAACCATATAACTTTTATTTCTATAAAGCACTGCTCCTCACTACTGATTAGTCCAACTACAAACTTTATGTTCAGAAGGCGTTGTTCTTGGTCTATCATGTCTTACAGGTGTTGTGTTACTGTTGCACCGTGTGTTGTGTTACTGTTGCACCGTGTGTTGTGTTACTGTCGCACCGTGTGTTGTGTTACTGTCGCACCGTGTGTTGTCTTCTTGCCGCACCGTGTCTTCTCTCACAGGCTAATAATTCCCGCTCCTCCTTTATAACATCATTTTCTCACAACAGCTTCCCAGATAACGGAGACCAAAACAATAATGTCCGGAGCACACGTTGACCGCACCTCGGCGGGGTGTCACATGTATCAACTGATGCCGGTAAGTCTCCCTGAGCCGTCAAGTGCCTCTTATTTATTGACTTAAACTTACGCCCTTACCCTATATTTCTGGAAATAGTTTTACTGCTGCCAATCAATGATCTGACGCAACAATTTGTAAGTTACTTCAGGAACTATTCAGCGGGAGACCAATATGGTCAAACAACAGCTAACCTCGGAGAAACGACTGCTGTCCCACACGTCAACATTATACTAGTACTACAGGCTCTGAGAAAACACAATGTTCCCTCTTGGTAATAAATGTCTTAGTGAAAATAATTATCTCAAGTGTTATAAATCTGTCAGCAGTGTTTCCATAAAAATAATATACACACGATCAAAAGAATATTTGTACATTTTTGTGTGACACAATACGACACAGCGGATGAAAGATGGTGACAACCCTACCGAGACAAGGGAGTCACAGTGATTATTTTGAAATACATCGGACCTCCTCCATAAAGATACTTCTTGGAGTGTGTGCCCATCAGCTCTATGAACGTGAGTATGGATGTATTTCCTTCTATGTTCACCTCCCTACACTCCGCCTTACTTACACCTCTCCGTCGTGTCCCTTAGTCTCTCCTGTCACCACCTCACTCTTACCTCCTTTCCACGAGTCCCCTCAAGATTTTACCTGAGGGAAGCTTGTGTAAGTTTTACAAGACAACAACAGAGTAAATTCCAGCCGAATAATTTTTAGATAATAAAACACGGGTGACAGACCGACACTAAGAGGGAGGGGGGAGGGAAGAGATATGTAGTAATGTGTGTATTGTGCAGCAGTGAACCTTGTCTTACACACACACACACACACACACACACACACACACCTTCGTCTTCTCTTTTCCAATTCGCTCAAATATTCTTTTTCGTTCATTTTAAATACGTTAACAATATAATTCCTTTAACCCCCCCCCCCCCCCCCCCCCCCCGTGAGGTGTCCTTAGTGCCCTGCCTCAGCTAGGACCGCGCCTCGCTGTGTCATATCATCCAGCACCGTCACTCGAGTCATTATTCACTGTACATCCCTGTCTTTTATGGTGCCCAGCCGCCACCACCACTACACCACCGCCACGACCACTGTAGCCCCAACCCCACCACTACACCTTCACCGCCACGACCACTACAACACCACCACGACCACTGTAGCCCCAGCCCCACCACTACACCTTCACCGCCACCACCACTACAGCACCGCCACGACCACTACAACACCACCACGACCGCTGTAGCCCCAGCCCCACCACTCCACCTTCACCGCCACGACCACTACAACACCACCACGACCACTGTAGCCCCAGCCCCACCACTACACCTTCACCGCCACCACCACTACAGCACCGCCACGACCACTACAACACCACCACGACCACTGTAGCCCCAGCCCCACCACTCCACCTTCACCGCCACCACCACTACAGCACCGCCACGACCACTACACCACCGCCACGACCACTGTAGCCCCAACCCCACCACTACACCTTCACCGCCACGACCACTACAACACCACCACGACCACTGTAGCCCCAGCCCCACCACTACACCTTCACCGCCACGACCACTACAACACCACCACTACACCTTCACCGCCACGACCACTACAGCACCGCCACGACCACTACAACACCACCACTACACCTTCACCGCCACGACCACTACAGCACCGTCACGACCACTACAACACCACCACTACACCTTCACCGCCAAGACCACTACACCTCAACGACCCTACACCTTCATTACACCACCACAGATACACCTCAACGACCATTATCATACTTCAACCACCACAAGTACCATCACCTCTAATGCTCTAATCGACCACCACCACAACTACCATCTCGATATAGTCCAACCACAAACACACCCACCTATCTTAAGCAACCACAATCATTACCATCATCACTGGTTTTAACCCATTACCCACTACAACTAACAGCTTCTTTCTAAACAACCACAATCGCTACCATCTTTATCTGTAAGCCACAATCACACCACCACAACACCCATCCCGTCTAAACAACCACAATTACTACCACCATTACCTGTAAGACACTACCACAGTACCACACCGTCACCACCATCGCCGCAGTTGCCACACCCTCAACACCACACTCACTCACCCCCCCCTTCAGCGTGCCACACCCGACTTCCCTGACCTATAATTCATGTACCTAAACCATTCAGGAACATAAACACTGAATATACAAGACACTTAAACTGTTTCATCTCCCTCCCCCTCACAACACCCACTACACTACCACCTCTCCCCCTCACGACACCCACTACACTACCACCTCTCCCCCTCACAGCACCCACTACACTACCACCTCTCCCCCTCACGACACCCACTACACTACCACCTCTCCCCCTCACAACACCCACTACACTATCACCTCTCCCCCTCACAACACCCACTACACTATCACCTCTCCCCCTCACGACACCCACTACACTATCACCTCTCCCCCTCACAACACCCACTACACTACCACCTCTCCCCTTCACAACACCCACTACACTATCACCTCTCCCCCTCACGACACCCACTACACTACCACCTCTCCCCCTCACGACACCCACTACACTATCACCTCTTTCCCTCATAACACCCACTACACTACCACCTCTCCCCCTCACGACACCCACTACACTACCACCTCTCCCCCTCACAGCACCCACTACACTACCACCTCTCCCCCTCATAACACCCACTACACTACCACCTCTCCCCCTCACAACACCCACTACACTACCACCTCTCTCCCTCACAACACCCACTACACTACCACCTCTCCCCCTCACAACACCCACTACACTACCACCTCTCCCCCTCACGACACCCACTACACTACCACCTCTCCCCCTCACGACACCCACTACACTATCACCTCTCCCCCTCACGACACCCACTACACTACCACCTCTCCCCCTCACAACACCCACTACACTACCACCTCTCCCCCTCACGACACCCACTACACTACCACCTCTCCCCCTCACGACACCCACTACACTACCACCTCTCCCCCTCACGACACCCACTACACTATCACCTCTTTCCCTCATAACACCCACTACACTACCACCTCTCCCCCTCACGACACCCACTACACTACCACCTCTCCCCCTCACAGCACCCACTACACTACCACCCCCTCACAGCACCCACTACACTACCACCTCTCCCCCTCATAACACCCACTACACTACCACCTCTCCCCCTCACAACACCCACTACACTACCACCTCTCTCCCTCACAACACCCACTACACTACCACCTCTCCCCCTCACAACACCCACTACACTACCACCTCTCCCCCTCACGACACCCACTACACTACCACCTCTCCCCCTCACGACACCCACTACACTATCACCTCTCCCCCTCACGACTCCCACTACACTACCACCTCTCCCCCTCACAACACCCACTACACTACCACCTCTCCCCCTCACGACACCCACTACACTATCACCTCTCCCCCTCACGACACCCACTACACTACCACCTCTCCCCCTCACAACACCCACTACACTACCACCTCTCCCCCTCACAACACCCACTACACTATCACCTCTCCCCCTCACGACACCCACTACACTATCACCTCTCCCCCTCACGACACCCACTACACTACCACCTCTCCCCCTCACAACACCCACTACACTACCACCTCTCCCCCTCACAACACCCACTACACTACCACCTCTCCCCCTCACGACACCCACTACACTATCACCTCTCCCCCTCACGACACCCACTACACTACCACCTCTCCCCCTCACAACACCCACTACACTACCACCTCTCCCCCTCACAACACCCACTACACTATCACCTCTCCCCCTCACGACACCCACTACACTACCACCTCTCCCCAGGGGTAAACAACGCACAAGGGACACTATTATACACGTCATTTACATTTGTCTGTAATTGCCTCTAAGTCATTCACCTGCCCTTATAGGATATTTTAATTTTGTATTCTTCTTCAGTGTTAACATTCACCATCATCACTTGACTCACACTTAATCTTTCTTAACTGTTTTTATGTTCGCCATACAAGGTCGTAAATATACTTCAATATTGGCAAAGATAATTAATAAATGAAGAAAATAATAAAGGTGTCTGAAGTTCCGGGTGAGGCAGGGCAAGTGAGGGGGGGGGGGTGTTCCCGAGCGAGGCACGGCAGGTGAGGGGTGCGGCTGGCGGGTGAGGCAGGGCAGGTGAGGGGTGCGGCTGGCGGGTGAGGCAGGGCAGGTGAGGGGTGCGGCTGGCGGGTGAGGTAGGGCTGGTGGGTGGGGTCCACATGCACCAACGCCCACCTTGGCCCTCAACAGTTCCATCAGAGACGATATCTTTCACCCAAGGTGGCCCTGAGACCAGGATGTCGGACACACTTACACTAGAGTGGCCCAGGTGCTCTCCAGCTACCCTGGGAAAATATCTTAAAACCTTTATTGGTCATGAGCTACAGTAAACGGTCCAGGGTAAGGACAATAAATCACACGCAAGAGGGTTAGTTCCGACCTTCCTGAGCGAGGCGGCCCCAGGAGGGCGGCCAAGATGGTGGGGCGTCACCAGGCAGAAGAATGTGCAGGTCACCCCTACCACCCTCCTCACTGACGCACGGACTTACATTCCTGGTAAATCCCTTCAATCATTTTGTCATGTGACACAATCTATAGTGTGAGTATACTGCTAAAGATATTCCGAAGTCTACTGACTGGGTTATCACGAGGTGAAGCCTTGGGAAGCCTCACAAAGTTTAGGAAGTGTAGCATCTCTGGGTTTCCGCCCCTGCGGTGATTCACACGACCTTGTCCTTGTGAGTTACCATATTAACATATGTCGTTACGCTCACACACTAGTACAATGAGTAGAAGGGAAGATTCACAAGTAGTGATCAGATTATGAGATTCAACACTTCTGTGGATCTCAATAACACTGATAGAAGACAGTACTGACTGAAGCCCTGCATGAGAACAAGACTAAACTTTTGTCCTGATGGAGTCTACGCCTAGCGGAAGACAAGAGGGAGGTGTTGCGTGGGATGGTGAACGACAGACAAGAAGTGCCGTCGGAAGTCGTTCAATGACAGCGACATCCGGTCAATAGACGGGGGAATCACGGTTGTTCTGTGAAGCGCCTTGGACACTTACATACTCCCTCCTGGCTGACGCCACCTGAGGGTTGCCCTTGAGGGCGCCCAGTGTCCCTCGGCGGGCCCTGCCTCCCTCCTTAGGGCGGCGTGGGCTCACTATCATCACCACCATCCGGATCTCTCCATCCATTGTCCTGTCAAACTAACTGATACAGTCCACTACCAACACACAACCTTCTAGAGAGGGTGATCACTTTTACACCCACCAATAATATTTTATGATAACGCTCCTCAGGTGAACAGCTTAATGAGAGACTCGACCCAGCGGCTCCCAAATAGAGGATGGACCGGGTCGCTAGTCACTCACAGCCTGGAATACATATTTCACGATTACGAACAAGCGCCACTGAACGAACACGACAATGAGAAAATTAATATTGAGAGAGAGAGACTTAACAAGGTATATTAATGACCACCACACACAGGAAGACTCGTGACCAAGCTCTCCCTCACACTCCCCCCATTTCACTGCCTCCCGCCGGACTCCGTGTAGCACTCTAATGACCCAGAGAAGCTTTACACGAAGTTAGGCACCCACATACCAACACATGGAGAGGGTGTGGTGCTCTCTTGAGGTTGTATACATGCCGAAATAATCAGGAGTAAAGTCTTATCTTGAAGCTACGACAACATCTTAGTAAACTAAACCTAAGAAGTGAAATTGTTGCGTGGCACTGTCTTAAGGCTGTGGTGTGGCACTGTCTTAAGGCTGTGGTGTGGCACTGTCTTAAGGCTGTGGTGTGGCACTGCCTTAAGGCTGTGGTGTGGCACTGTCTAAAGGCTGTGGTGTGGCACTGCCTTAAGGCTGTGGTGTGGCACTGCCTTAAGGCTGTGGTGTGGCACTGCCTTAAGGCTGTGGTGTGGCACTGCCTTAAGGCTGTGGTGTGGCACTGTCTTAAGGCTGTGGTGTGGCACTGCCTTAAGGCTGTGGTGTGGCACTGCCTTAAGGCTGTGGTGTGGCACTGTCTTAAGGCTGTGGTGTGGCACTGCCTTAAGGCTGTGGTGTGGCACTGCCTTAAGGCTGTGGTGTGGCACTGCCTTAAGGCTGTGGTGTGGCACTGCCTTAAGGCTGTGGTGTGGCACTGCCTTAAGGCCTTATAAACCAAAATGCACAACTATGACACAGGAAGATCAGCAAGACATCAATAAATCATCTCAGCCATGCCATCAGTCTCTCATCCATTCGAATGTCTGACTTATCGATCTGTTTATCACTTGATATATATTCTTGAGTCATAATACATTTATATACAGTTGTGGACAGCATTCCTTGGACATTAGCCAGTATCTGACGTGTGAGTACTTGACGATCATTAGGTGTTGGGGATTGGAATTTTATCGTATTTTCTCAGATTATTCTTTGTTTTATTTTTTTCCACATTTTGTGATTTCGACAAAATCTGTGATGAAAAGCAGCGTATTGGATAAAACCAATTACACTGTATATATGACTCAGAAGTAGATGCCAGATATTGACAAGTGTTCAGGAAATTTTGTCTGCAACTGTACATATGTAAGTCTATCGCTCCGATACCCACGTTTAGAACAACCTCATCCAGCATCTCCACAAACCTTATTAATTATTTTTCTCAGCAGACAGCGTGATCATGACACCGTGTGAAGGTGTTCCCATGGCGACACAACTTACGCACCCCCGGTTGACCTGGACAAAAGCGACACGTAACCTCTAGTGCGACGGTAAATTTCCCCGCCTTACAAAGCCCGTAATCGGTTTTCATTCTTGATAAACTCGGGTTATTTCCCTTCGCCCCCACCCCCCTCCCCCTCCAGCAGGCCACTGTCCCGCCGTGGGTGGTGTGGTCCCTGTTGCTCCCCATATAGCTCAGTGCTCTAATGTGCCCCATCACCTTCCAACTGAGTCACGGGGGAAGGCCCACACGTGCCCACGCCGCCCCACGAGGAAGAAGGAACAAAGGACCAAGGTCACTTCTTTTGAGTCTTCGGCTGGGAACTTCGACGTCATAGCTAGCTCAGGTGCCGAACTATCTTTTCCGATTGCTATTATTTTATCTTTTCTTAATTAAGTGCTTTTATTGACGTCGAAGTGACTGTAATACCGGAAACATCTTATGTGTTTCTTGATGTTCGCCAATAAAAACAAATAAATAATTTATACACGCGATAGGTAAGAGTAAAATACGCAAACTGCCAACTGTAAAGATTGGTTCGCCAGAAGTGGCATCACAGTTCACATTTCGTGTGATTGGTGGAGAAGTTAATGACGTCAGCGGGAATGCACGCTGGCACGTTGACATACATAGGCGACTGTGTGACGTCCTTGTCTTGAATAATGGATTAGGATCAGCCAAGTCACCGTGGGGAGAATCACGACCCTTGCATCATCGCGTTCGCCTACAGTGTTCCTGTTTTTCACAAGAAACAAAGCTATATAAGTCATAAACATTGACCACAGTCCAGATTTCCACAAGTTCATACGGTGACTATTTCTTGTAAGTTAAGATGTAAGAATGCACACAAACTGATGACTTCAGCTATACAAAAACAATGTTCAACAATAGCAGGAGCATATAGACTGCCTTAGGAGAGACGACCACTTACCACCAGTTAGGAGACAAAATTATGATACAGACCCTTTTTATAGACTGTCTTGGGTTCATATAAAGGAGTGTTAGTTACAGAGACAGGTTAAAGCATCTTAATCTGCATACCCTGGAGAGAAGTAGAGTGAGGGGCGATATGATCGAGGTGCATAAATGGAAGTCAGGACTAAACAAAGGTGATATAATAAAGGTACTCAAACTATCCAACCAGGAGCGAACTCGGAACAATGGTTTTAAATTAGACAAATTAAAATTAGGCGCGAAATAGGTAAACATTGGTTTGGAAATAGAGTAGTGGATGAGTGGAACAAGTTAACAAACATCATCATTAACTCGAATACGCTGGATAGCTTCAAACACAGGTTGGATGGATATATGAGCGATAGGGGTTGGGTGTAAACGGGACTGCCCAGTGTGGACCAACAGGCCCGCTGCAGTTTCCTCCATTCGTATGTTCTTATGAGTTAATGCATCTAGTTAAAGTTGAATATCGGTGTAATTTTTATAATATTTTCATGTTATTTTTGCGCTTAAGTCAACAAGGCAGGTTCATGCTGACATCTCCAGTTTCGAGAAATATTCATCACACGAACCTTTGAGAATCTAGACCCAGACATGTACAGTAGACTAGCCTCATTACCAGCCCAGGGTTACAGTGATGAGTTTATTTGTCCATAAATGTACACGACTGTGAATAAATGTATACAGTATTACCCCTTATCGGGATTAGAGTCCAGGAATGCTAACAGGTAAAACACAGGTTATTACCCACTCGGCTACCTACAGGTCGTCTCACTTCACGGGGAAAATGCGTATATGTTTATGATCAACGTCATAAATAAATATAATTCGCGTTAGAATGAGAGCATTATGTTGAAGCAGTTTACCATAAATATGTACATTACCTCAATTACTTCCTACAGGTTTAGTACAATAACCACAGAGAAACGCATAATACGAAATAAATTAACAGTGCAAATAATATTCCCCCAAACTTATATAACAAACAAACAAACATTTAAACAACCAAACAAAAAACAAACAAACACAAACACACACTCCAGTGTTGTACGCGTAACAAAATGTACGAGTATTGCAATTTATTTTTACAAATCCGGAACAAGTTGAGGAACGAAGGTGTAAAATTAATGGTAATATCATTTATAAGGTAATTAGGGCATTGAGGGTGAGGTAACGACAAGAATAAGAATAATAAAGTAATAGGGAAACGAAAGATACAAGAACAATCAGTAATGACATGAGGTGCGGGTGACGAATGGTGGCAGTATGACGTGTGTTACAGAGCGTTCTATGGACCTTGGTTGAAACAGCTGACGTAATTAACTCCCCTTGAGATACTCCCTGTTTCTCTTGAGGTATTCATCATTCACTGTCGTCCTGCTGCACCAGGTCTCTTGCCGTCATATCTATTTTGGTCTTCCCCGGGGCCTCCTACACCTCTGCCCTCAGCGTCACTCAGGGTCCTCCAGTGTCTCCGGGCCTCACTACACCCCAAATATATCCTAACATTGATTTTTTTCTTTTTTCAATGGTAGACACACACATGTTAGAAAAATATTCATCTGATGTTCGACACTCTTCTCGATAATCTCATTTACAAAGGCATTCAGTCTCTCTTCAGTGACCGTCATCGCCTACGTGTTACGGCTGTGCAAAAACATCCTTTCTAGATACATGGTATTTGATACACTTGTCGTCTCAACATTACAGACGGGGAAGAATGTGACTTTCCAGTGTCAGGTTCATTGAAGATGGCGACAGTGGTCTCTGTCTTGGTCAGTGTAAATGTGGATTAACTGGGAAAAAAATGCGTACACTGAACGGTAAACGTAGAAATAATTAAAAAAAGTGAAGCTTAAAGAGACAAGAGTCATTAAGGAACAAACATTTGCACACAAACAATATATATATATATATATATATATATATATATATATATATATATATATATATATATATATATATATATATATATATATATATATATATATATATGTGTGTGTGTGTGTGTGTGTCACGTAGTCAACCCCACTCAGTGTCATGTGCCTCTCACCGTGATGTCATGGGGGTAATTCTACACCAGTAAGGTCTTAGCAGCAACTGGACGACGCTGCCTGGTGAAAGTATTGACATTGACATACCATCAGCACCTTTCTCTGGTAACTCCAAGTGCTCACACGTCAACAAGGTTAACACAGGCAGCTCTTCTAGTGTCTCAACATGATGCAACTTTTATCACCTTACTTCATCTTGTATTTTGTAAACTTGTAATACAAAAATTGGATTCGCGATACTGTAAAAACTATAAGCTGCCTGAACAAACGACCGATAAGGACGACTTTCTTGCAAGTCTATAAGATACATTCTTGCCATGCAGACCACAAGACTGACGGCTACAAACGACAGACAGTGACGAAGGAGGCAGTTAAGACGTCGAGATAGGAAAAGCAAACGATCGGGGAAGAATAATGAGCGTCTAGAAAGGAACTTGAAGAAGTGATTATGTAACAGGAGGAAGATGATTACATATACTGACAGGAGGGCGAGTGTGGACAAGGCTGACACCATAGGGAAGACGTCGAGGACATGTCTTGTATGTTTTAGCTCGTAAGACAAACACCTTCTCAAACACTAAAGTCAATCTCGAGGTGTCATAAGGCCCCACCACGTTGCCATACCCTGCAGAGGCACAGTACTGACCCTGGCAAGAAGACCCATTAACACCTATCTTCTGGTCGGGTCGGGGACCTCAAGTATCGCCCCCACCGAGTGACACACACAAACATGAGGTCCCTCCGGCTATTTCGACCCAGCATAAAGCGGCGACCAAATAAGCGAATACAATTACAAGAAGCCAGTCTTCCGTCACCATTACACGCCCTAACACAACCCAGCCACATCATGATAGGCGGCACTCCTAAAGTCAACCCTCTCATGGCCCACCATTGTTACCTCCCACCACCACCACCACTGTTAAGCTTAGTACACATCAACCATGCCGTCAGACACGGGAAGTCTATCCGACAGTGTCGATCAGGCTTGCTGGATGGGTTGTACACATCAGCAATTATCATTCATTGTCTGTCGACGGTGTTGTGAGCAATGGGTCCAGTTTTGCGCGCAATGGAAGTTGATTTGTAGAGTGTGGTGAGTGCTTGTGCGATAAAGAAGAATGAAGAAAAGAACATTGTGGTACAAACAGTGGTTAATGAAGAGGCGCTCCGAGGGAAGTTTAAAAGTAAATAGTTAATGAACTTGCAACAGAAGTGAAGGAGATTTTCAAAATTATGTCAGAATGCCAGTAACGGCTTTTTTCTATTCTTGAAAAAGTAACATCGCTAATAGAGAGACAAGACGCTAGATACAGAGGGAGTACTTCGGCAGGCGCACTGCTCGAGGCTGCTATTCGGTATCCAGCACCTGGATGCTCCTATGCAAGTTTGCAATATTCCACACACATTTCTAAACAAAGTCTGAGTGCAATCATTCCTGAGACATGCAAAGCTATCAACCAAGTATTTGAAGACAACTTCCTCCTGCGCAGGCATTGCTGGAGCGGGTGTACAGATAACCTCTCGTTGCAGAGCCATCCGACACACTGACAGTTGTGACGTCTTCATCGCGTGGTGATCGAACACCAGAAAAACTGCCAATGATCAGGCACGAACACCGATTTGTGTCAGAAGGTGGCTGTTTGACAGTCACGTCGGACGGCATGTCGACCACCACCACTACTACCCCAACACCTCTCCCACCACCTTTCCTAACTACCTCCCCTCACCACTTCCCTTATACTCCCTTCCCACTTCCTTTACCACCCTCCCTCATCACTCCATGTCACCGCCTCCCTCATCACCCCCTTCACCACCCCCATTCCCGCTCACCACCTCATCGCCCCTTCACCAGTATATCACCAATATTATCCATTATGCAAATCAGCCGCAGGTGTGCCAGCAGCGACAATTTACACCTGCAGCTCGTGAGGGTACTGATGACAACAACAGCTGAAAACAACAGCGGAAATATAAAAAAAAACAGCACCGGTGAAATTAATATCATCATTATTAAAATCCATAACATAAATTTTCACAGTATCATCACCATAATTTTCAACCTTATTTTAAATATTGACGTCATCAGTCTCCTTATCACTATCATATTCATCATCACTAATATCATTACCTTTATTTTTCAATCAACGTTATCATTGTCATTTTCCTCATCCTTAGTGTGTGTGTGTATATATATATATATATATATATATACCTGTATATATATATATATATATCCACAATGGAAACGTGGAAGAGATAAATCTTGATAAAACCAAAATTGATCCGATCACCTTGGGTCAAAAGATACATCTGCCAAATTTCATTAAAATCTTTGAGATATTTAGTTCTCACACACACACACACACACACACACACACACACACACACACACACGATAACCACTGGCGCAAAAATTAAGTTTGTGTAGGAAGTGTCTTCATTCTTCACTGATAATAATTCACCAAAGTTAGAGGGATTACTATTTTTGAACGATAATCTATTTACTAGAAAAACGGCTAGTATGTCCGTCATTTAACGCCGAGGGTGAGACACTGATAACCTTCAGCTCACTGACTCTCACTAGTCACAACGCCTTCATCAAGAGTCTTCACTAAACACAAGAGGAGTCGCAACAATCACAGACGTGACCATCATCAAGTGAAACTCTCCATGATGATGTGTGCAGTCTTGTCGTGTCTGTGACGTGGGAGCAGGTGCGGCGTCTTCCCCCTGACGCCGCTAATGATGCCGCCTCTGCCACATTTGCATGATGACTCTCCGCATTAGTAAGATGGCATGATGACCATAACCGGAGTCTGGACTGTTGATCTCTTCCTTTAATAGCGACACGATGCGTGATGGTGGTGGTGATGGTGGCACGAGAAGTTATCAAAATGACGGTGATACTGACACTATAACAGGGTAGTGGGTGACGCTGAGTGCTGCGTAGCTCCATTGTGAGTGATGATGAGAATGCAGTGTGGTGATGAAGCAATGGTAGTTGCGTGCTCACTGCTGGGTGTCGGTGCTTTCGGGGTGGGTGTCGGAGCGTGCGTGGCTGCCTGCACCTATTATCGTCACATTCTCCTTGACAATTATGTAAATGTTGTTCCGCATGAAACGTTTCACCTACTTCCATGCTGCATGGCCCTCACGTTCACCTGTCTGAGCATTAATTAAACCTGAGTGGGGAGAACGTACACCTGCGGATAGAGTCTCAGAAGGCATACATCTACCTGACACATTCCAGCGTCGAGTTAGTGTAACGATCAAATTAATATACTGCAAAATCCCCATTGGCTGACTGACATACTAACACACATTCCTCACAGAAACACCTCGTTATCTTGCTCTTCACCCATAAAAACACGGTCATTATTTCACCTTGGCTGCGTCCATATGCATATCATCAAATACATTCAGGGGCTGACGGGAGCAGCATCCTCACCGCCACTGTTATCTCGTGCACGACGGCCTCTTCCTCCTGCCTCGTGAACAATACCTCCACTATACTACATATATTATGAACAGTTAGGTCTTGCAGATTATCATCGCTATGCATTTACGAACTGGTCTGCTCAAGGTGGACTCATCACTAAATATTATGTGGTCAATAAGGCTGTATTACCTATGCTGTCAATATAAATATATATATATATATATAAATATATATATATATATATATATATATATATATATATATATATATATATATATAAATATATATATATATATATATATATATATATATATATATATATATATATATATATATATATATATATGTATGTATTTCATTAGCCCAATAAAGCACGCGGACTTCTACATACAATCAACACCTCAACCCGCCAGGATTCGAACCATGGGCTCGTGGGCCGTGGGTTCGAATCCTGGCGGGTTGAGGTGTTATATATATATATATATATATATATATATATATATATATATATATATATATATATATATATATATATATATATATATATCTGCTAATGTGCCTATATCACTGCCATCATCATCATCATCATGCATTGCCACCTACGTCCACAGTCAGACAACAATAGAGGATAGAGTAATCCTTAAACACACCAGTTAATGACAGCTTAAACACACCCCAGTTACTGACTGTTTCGTTGATTGTATCTTTGAAAACACTCGATAACGTGTTGACAAAATTTGCAGTAATTTTCTTTGTGCTATTTTGTGTACTACTTAATGGTGTCTCAGTGGACACAGTATTAGGCAGGACAGACAAAACTATGTGCACAACTTACACAACTTAATCGAGTGTCAGACGCAAGTGTATGTCAGGCCCAAGTGTGCCAGGCCCAAGTGTGTCAGGCAGCTCAAGTGTGTCAGGCCAAAATATGCCAGACCCAAGTGTGTCAGACCCAATTGTGTCAGATGCAAGTGTGTCAGGCGGCTCAAGTGTGTCAGGCTCAAAAATGCCAGACCCAAGTGTAGAAACAGGGCGTCCCACCTCCGCCATCACTCCCGGTAGCCCATTAAAGTCACGCTATCCTCCTAAAGCAAATGACGAGTGATGGGCCACAACACGCCAGGGATGGGGAGACTCCAGCCCCATCTAACACACTCAGTATACCCCCTGTGGTGCCCTTCCGCTGCTGCCTCGATGATACACCTCACTTTATGTACCCCCTCACTACCTATTACTGCCCCCCTCCCCCCTATGGCATGTTATTTTGTTCTTTTTGATGATATCGCCAAGATGGTGGTAGCTCTTGTGGCTGTGGGTGGTCGGCTGTAAGCTAGATGGGGGAATTTGCTTAGTGTAAAAATTCAGTTGAAACAATAACAGTCGCGCTTTGTAAGCGAGTTGTGTCACCAGAGTCAGGGAAGACGGTCGGATAACTCGCTACCCGCTCTGGCTAACCATTACTCATGACGCGATCGACATCCACTTTAAATGCAGATTTCTAATTATTGCTGGGTAGACAGAGGTAATTGGCACAGAGAGGAGTCCGCACACCTTCTCTTGATTTCAGCAACAGGTCCTCTAGTTTGTGAGGCAAACATGCTAACCACTAAACCACAGGCAAGTTCTTAAGGTAGGTGGATCAACACCAACGCAACAATGTTGGATAAAAGACGCCAACATGGTTAACAAGAAAGGTGAAATAATCACAAAGTCCACACCAGTCAGTTTACTCAACATCTTTCTGGTGACAATGTTTCCAAATGTTGCAAACATTTTCCTGTAATTTTCATAAAAATTATGATAACACAGTTGCCAACACATTACCGATAATGTTGCGTTAGTGTGGATCCACCTTTATGTTACCACTACTGGACGCTCCCTGTGTTGCCTCCTGCCCTGGTTATTCCCTTGTACGACTTGTTCATGACTTCTTTTATTGGTGCGCCATTAATATACTGGAACTCGTTATGATACTCCTGTACTCTCCTTTGTGCCTTCTGCTGCTACCCCTCATGGTACCCCTTGCTACTACCCCTCATGGTACCCTCTCCTGCTACCCATCATGGTACCCTTTACTGCTACCCCTCATGGTACCCCTTGCTACTACCCCTCATGGTACCCTCTGCTACTACCCTTTATGGTACCCCTTGCTGCTGCCCCCTCACCCCTCCCCCATGGTACCTGCTGCTACTACCCCTCATGGTACTCCCTCCTGCTACCCCTCATGGTACCCCCTCATGGTACCCTCTGCTACTACCCTTCATGGTACCCCTTGCTGCTGCCCCCTCACCCCTCCCCCATGATACCTCCTGCTACTACCCCTCATGGCACCCCCTGCTGCTACCCCTCATGGCACCCCCTGCTGCTACCCCCCTTTCCACACACAAACAATTATTCCCTCCCGTGATCCGCAATGCGACCTTGACAGCTGTCCTTATCAAGCCTTCCTGCTCTACCCCAAGTCAGTCTGAATCTTTTGTTTAACGCTGAGTAGGCCCAGACTGACCTTAAACCACAATTATCGCCAAGATTATCTCTGAGATGGCTCGTGAGGGGGAACTGTGCTGGAGATCCGTGAGCGACGACGTACACGACTCTCAGGAAGAATAAAAGTGCATTCTGATGTCCAGCGTCAACGTCGCGGTCTATCCTGGTCTTGGCATTAACGAGGTGAAAGGATCCTGATGGTGCGACACATACAAGATTTTTCAACCCTGTGTTTGCTAAGAGCCGAGTGATGACTTTAATACTCAACCGATGAGGTGATGGGGAATGGAAGCGTTTATTCAGAGCTGGAGGTGAACATGATGAAGCGAACAAAACTCGGAACAAAGGAACGCTAGTACTCACGCATGTAATAAACAAGTAATCAAGAGCTGATGTAAGATCTTGTGGATATGCTGTATATAAAACAATATAAACATTTATCTGTACGTTAAAGAACAAGCACAAACTAGTACAGTTACATAGAGACCCACCACATTCACACAAGCACCCATACAACGCTACATAACATTCACACACAACATACAATATACATTTTTTTAAACATCAAACGCATGTAAAGCTGAAGTATAAATTATCAGTTTTTCATCACATTAAGTTTACCTTCTGAACAACGTAGTTAAGTGGTTGATGTAAGGACACTATACCACACCCTTAAATATCAGATGTACTTCCGTGTGTGAGTAGTACGTCACCTGTGCCCTCGGTTAATTTGTATTCCCCCCGACTACCTGAGCTGCCCAGGTGCTATCTATATATTTCTGGTGGTCAGTGTTTGTATAATGCTCCACTACCCCACCTGTCCTGCTCCACTACCTTACCTGTCCTGCTCCACTACCTTACCTGTCCTGCTCCACTACCTCACCTGTCCTGCTCCACTACCTCACCTGTCCTGCTCCACTACCCTTATCCTTTACCTCCCGTGTCCTGCTCCACCTTCCGCTGTGTCCTGCACCACCCGCGTCCTTACAACACCTCCCGTGTCCTGCACCACCCGCGTACTGCTCCACCATGCGTGTCCTGCTCCACTTCCCGTGTCATCCATTACCTTCCTCCTGCACCATTTCCCAGCCTGTACTAAACTCTCATCACATATGTCCTGCACCTTTCCTCAGCCTGCACCATGTTCCATCACCTATATCCTCCACCTGTCATGCACTATAACTCAGTAACATTCCCCGTCCCGCTTTAGTCTCCATTCTTCCCAGCCCTGGAACAGCACAGCAGTACATCATGCCCTCCACTATGTTCCTGCTTGCACCAATCCCCGACGAAGCTTGAGCTAGTACCATACTCTGCCTTGCATCTTCTCCACCCTGCATCATGCCTCAGCCTGCAACACGCTCCAGTGGTCATGTCGTGCACCGGCTGACAGGGGACCCGGACCCTGTCATGTACCTGAAGCACAAGACGGGGGACCCGGACCCTGACATGTACTTGAAGCACAATCTTAGGGGTAATTTACAGCCCTACTAGTCCAGGTTGAGCAGGCCGTCTGCACCTGAGGCCCACAATAAGGGTGGCTAGCCTTAACCAAGTCGATCAATACACTTGCATGAGTCTTAGTGAGTTTCCTCCTCTAACCTAATCAATGATTCGCCAGCGAGGTTTTGTTTATATGCTGTTAATAAGGTGATAAATCCCGGGTTCAGAATACCTACAATTCATCTTTATCTTTCACTGAGTTTATTCAACACCTTCTGCAGTGCCTTACTCAACTGATGCTAGAAATTCGTTAGGTATTTTCTAGGTAATTATTCGGGAAACACTGACATAGAGGGGAAAATGTGGAGTTAAATACATAACTAAAAGAACCTAGCCTAACCTAACCTGGTCATTGTGCTCACCTACACCATAATCAGCATTGGAACTGGACTAGAAAATCTCCGTCCTAGTTATGCCCTAGTAAGCAGGTGTTTGATGAATATTACCCATTTTCCACGTGTTTGTTGCATTACCCGCGTCAATAGGGAGTGACCGAGAAGCTGTATGTGATCTCAGTCGTCTGGCTACAGTGATGAATCGGTACCTAGAGTAAGTATTCCTCGTGCGGTCTCTACTACCCAGGGTGTTACAGAGTCTCTAGAGGGTAATGGTTCAGAAAATCGTCAAATCAATAGTCGCCAGGAATTCATATTTCAAAACCCTCTTGATAGCTGCTCAAGATCCAACTCAAGAATGTGCCACTCTTTAAGGTACCGAATATCATCACCATCATCGTCATCATCACCATCATCATCACCATCATCGTCACCATCATCATCATTATCATCATCACCATCATCATCACCATCATCATCACCCTTCTCAATATCCCTTTAAATCATACGTCCTCCCCCCTCTTCACTGGACACCATAAATTATCCCTGAAATAAACTGGTTCAAAAGCTTCATTATTTTGATTCCAGGTTTAGAGAACGACCAAGGAACAGGACACTACTACTGGGGAGATATACACAAGTCTTGATCAATACCTCACTCAAATTCTTCTCAGAATCCTATAAAATTCATCCTTATGCCTATCCAACCGGTCTCTCAGTTACGTCTCTATCTGCACCGTCATCCTTCTTAGCTATCCTTATCTGTGTGATCCTTCCCGCTTGTCCCATCCATCTTAGCATCCTTTCAATCCTCACAAAGCATCATCTTCCCATCATCTCTTTCCTATTCATACCCACCCCATCACCCTCCTCCCCCTCTCTCTCTCTCTCTCTCCTGCCCATCTACATCACCCCTTCCTTTCTTCTACCACCAACTCTCCCTTCCCACTCATGCCCAGCACACCCCTCTCTACCTCCCCCTCTCCCCCACTATCCTATCCCCAGCACCCCTCTCTACCTCCCACTCTCCCTCACCAACCCACAGCCAACACCACCTCTCCACCAAGCTAGGGTGATCCATCTTACCCCAACAACCTCCACCATACTGACAACACACCTCCCTGTCATCACCTCACGATCACCAGTATGGAACAGATCAACAACCTATATGTAAATAAATACTTCAGGAAATATATATATAAACAAAAATAACCGAGAAAACCATTAAATCTACGTAAACTTGGCCATCGAGGAGTGAGTCTGGACCAACAGCCTGAGGAGAGGGCTACCCAGAGCTTCACACACACCTGACGTATTTCATTACCCATTTGTCTAATTACATGTCGTGGGTCTGTTAATGGGACGAAGAGCGAACCCTACAGCGTAGTACCTGACCACGAAGGGATTTTTTTTACCGAGTCCCCACACACACACACACACACACACGGCCTAATTGGTGTACACAAGTCACTAGATGGAAATGATCGCAAGAATACCAACTAATATATAAAACGACAGAGATTAATTGAATGAACTAATATTTATGAATTTAAAAGACACGAGTGATAATATTTCTCTTTGTTTCCTTAAAGTTGAAATATGAAATAAGAAAATATTCGTAAATTGTGTGTGTCCGAGTGTCTGGTCTCACGGTGGTGACTCAAGCTTCATCACGGGTTGTAGGACGTGATGCTGTCATGATTGAGTTAGCAGGAATTGCAAGACTCATGATATAGTAAGAGGCCTTATTAGTTCTTCATAAATGTGTCTGGTGAGTCTAATTAGCTGTCATAACTAACAGATGAGTCTAATTAGCTGTCATAATTAACAGATAAGTCTAGTTAGCTGTCATAACGAACAGATGAGTCTAATTAGCTGTCATAACTAACAGATGAGTCTAATTAGCTGTCATAATTAACAGATAAGTCTAGTTAGCTGTCATAATTAACAGATAAGTCTAGTTAGCTGTCATAACTAACAGATGAGTCTAATTAGCTGTCATAATTAACAGATAAGTCTAGTTAGCTGTCATAACTAACAGATGAGTCTAATTAGCTGTCATAACTAACAGATAAGTCTAGTTAGCTGTCATAACTAACAGATGAGTCTAATTAGCTGTCATAATTAACAGATAAGTCTAATTAGCTGTCATAACTAACAGATGAGTCTAATTAGCTGTCATAATTAACAGATAAGTCTAGTTAGCTGTCATAACTAACAGATGAGTCTAATTAGCTGTCATAATTAACAGATAAATCTAGTTAGCTGTCATAACTAACAGACGAGTCTAATTAGCTGTCATAATTAACAGATAAGTCTAGTTAGCTGTCATAACTAACAGACGAGTCTAATTAGCTGTCATAATTAACAGATAAGTCTAGTTAGCTGTCATAACTAACAGACGAGTCTAATTAGCTGTCATAATTAACAGATAAGTCTAGTTAGCTGTCACAACTAACAGACGAGTCTAATTAGCTGTCATAATTAACAGATAAGTCTAGTTAGCTGTCATAACTAACAGACGAGTCTAATTAGCTGTCATAACTAACAGATAAGTCTAATTAGCTGTCATAACTAACAGATGAGTCTAATTAGCTGTCATAACTAACAGATAAGTCTAATTGGCTGTCATAATTAACAGATAAGTCTAGTTAGCTGTCATAACTAACAGACGAGTCTAATTAGCTGTCATAATTAACAGATGAGTCTAGTTACCTGTCATAACTAACAGATGAGTCTAGTTAGCTGTCATAACTAGCAGATGAGTCAGTTACCTGTCATAACTAACAGATGAGTCAGTTACCTGTCATAACTAACAGATGAGTCAGTTACCTGTCATAACTAACACATGAATCTAGTTAGTTGTCATAATTAACAGATGAGTGTTGTTAGCTGTCATAATTAAGTCTAGTGTGCCTAACTCACTGTTATAACAAAGTCTGACATATCAAACAACTTTTAGGAACTAACTGCAAACTTTTTACTCACCATATATAATCCTTACCCCCCCCTACCCCCCACTCTCCCTACAATAAAACATTTACAACTGGAGACAAAGGCTGGGGTCATTAGACAACCACCTCCTCTATCTCACTAATGAAGCAAATAAAGGCGCCAATTCAACGACTTCGCGTATCTGTCTTCTGTGCATCGTTTCGCCAAGCGTCAACAAAAAGTGCACTGCGTCTTGTTGTGTTGATCATTATCGCTAAAAGTCATTAGGGAAACCCTTAAAGTTTATCCTGGAGAACGATCCATCAAAGCTTCTGTACGTGTTCGTCTGGTGGACACGACAGGTAATCCTTCTTCCTGGTTGGGGGAGGGAGGGCGGGAGGGAGCTATAAGTCATCGTCCTTGAACGATGGGCTTCATCACCAGTCCACTTCAATTAAGTTTCCATCCTTATAACCTTCGCACTATAGGCGCCCGCCACCCGTCAGTGCACATAGAGGGTGAGTGAAGGGGAGGAGGGTGAAGGACACCAGCCTCCCCAGGGGTGCCTCATCCTTCACACACGTGCACCAGTGGCGCCACATCTCCCTAACGAACCACTCCCGCCCTCCCACCTCACCTTTCACCCCACACTCCATTTACCGAGTCTACCTGCTTAGTGCCTCTCCCAGTGCCAGCGATGCTAATATGCGGAGGTCACAAGAGGCATTATAACATGAATCCACATCCTGGTCCACATTCTCACCATGCACTAAGGGTCACCGGGATGAGACTGCCAGTATGTTAATTACACACCAGAATCATCACGCACTGTGCCCTGACCCTCGCTCAAGGCTCCAGGAAACTCTCCTGGTGTTCCCTCGACATAAATTCATCCATCATAAGTATCGTCAACAAACAAGTCACCACAATTTCTGTCTCTGGTGATATTATAAATATTCCCAACTGTAAAGTAGGCTTGACCTAACTCCGGTCAGAGAAAATATCATATCAATATCAGGGCATCAGTTGGGCATGTGTGTGTGTGTGTGTGTGTGTGTGTTTTTAAGTGTCCGGGACGCGCACATACCAACCTGTCGACGTTGACATTCACGGGGGTTGAGTGATGGTCTTGAACTGCTGTCCGGCAACAGACTCGGGAAGGTCACCTCCATTCAATAAGACAACAACAAATTTAGAGCAATGTACAGCGGCCTCCTCCTCCTCCTCCCTGGCCTCGACGCCCAACGTAAACAAACATCTACTTCACACTATTCAGCTGGTCAGGTTCTTACATAACTTAGCAAAAATCTTACTTACAATAAAAACATGAACACATAACGATAATCTACATACATCATGATCTACTTAACCTCTGATCTAATGGGGCCTCACTACGTCCGTGAACCTGAGGCCAGGGAACAATAAGAACCTCGTAAGTTTAAGTCACACCATAACTGTTTAAATATTCAAGGGAAATTTAACAACCAAACATAAATCTTGAGTTAAAAATAAAACAATAAATAATGCAAGTAAACTTTTAAAAACCCAGTATAACGCTGTGTGTGGTGTTACAGATCATTATAAAGCGGGTTAGTGTGATCACATCCTGCTGGTGATTCAAGTTACGATAGTTTAAAACGATGGTTCTTAAACTTTGTGGAGCAGCACCCCCATGATCCCCACACAAGAGTTCTAGTTTCAGAGCCGTTAATGCCTGATGAGGTACTGTATTTGTGGCTACAGGGCCCCCCCCCCTCCCCTTCCAGAAAAACTGAAACGCCTCCAGGTTAAGAAGAAGTAAATTAAGTAGTAAAATTATTATTGTCCTGTCAACACAAGGCACAATAATATATTTGTCTATATCTTTGTTCTTTTTATCCCGTGTCTGTAAATTAATTCGGAATAAATTATTTTGAATTTACCATATTGTGTCGTGTCCTGGTGCGTGGGAGGAGAGTTGCTTCATACACCCAGTTTTATAGTTGGCTTTACTCTCGCTCCTACACCACCCGGTCACCCTCCCCCCCTCCCACACACACACTGTTTATATGTATGTTTTTGTGGTCCGTCTCCAGTGAACCTCACAACAGTATCTTTATCAGGGAACACCGCTAAGCTCTCAATGGCTGATAAACACGAAACATGAACTAAATTAGCCCAAGATTACTGTGTGAAACAGACGGAGGTAAACCACACAACAGTTCACATGAGGTCAGGGACACAAGAAACAATACACCGAGTGATTAAACCAAATAAATGAGTAAAAAATAAATATTGTCGGGGGAACTATGAAGTAAACTCTTGTGAATATAATTATTATATAGACCAGAATTATTTGTAAAGAAATGAACATTAATCCCTTGATGAAGCAAGAACGGACCAGCAACATCGCCCTCTTTATCCACGCTAAAGACATCTGCGATCCATATGATAAAACAATATTATTATTATCATTATTATCAATACATAACAAGAAAAAAAGTTATGGTCTTAAAACAGTCATACCAAACAATGCACAACAGCGGCTAAAAATACAATATAATTAATATATAAAAAGATGCAATCATCAGGCCGTTTTATGAATACAGGAAATTCCAAGCAACACCGAACCTGTAGCCTTTCCTTCTACCTACACTGAAACAGGTGCTGTTATCACCTGATCCTCATGTCTCTGTTGGTGTTTATCACGTGGGTCAGAGAGTGCAGGTGTCCCTCTCTTGCTGGGTTGTCCTCGGCTCCTCCTGATAGCCTTTTACAACCTGACAGATGAATACTGCTTTGTTGGGTGTACTGCACATACTGTATATTCCCTGGCGGTGTACCTGCACACATTCCCTCCCTGTGTTCATAGTGTCCACACGCTCTAGATCTCTATTGTACAGTACACTTGTTCAATGGTGGTAGTAGCAGTATTCTCTTGTGCACATTTTTACTCTTGTGCACACACGTTCCTTGCAGTGTTATCTCTGAGTATACACGTTCCCTGACAGTGTTATCTCTGAATATACACACGTTCCCTGACAGTGTTATCTCTGAGTATACACGCGTTTCCTTGCAATGTTATCTCTGAGTATACACACGTTCCCTGACAGTGTTATCTCTGAGTATACACACGTTCCTTGCAGTGTTATCTCTGAGTATACACACGTTCCTTGCAGTGTTATCTCTGAGTATACACACATTCCTTACAGTGTACACCTCCCCACCACAAAATTCTCAGTATTTGGCCACATAGAGGTTAGGTTAGGTTAGGAAATGGTAAATCAGTGTAGAAAGTGTAGGTTACATTGAATAGATCAGACTATAAGAGGCTAAGAGGAGTAGGTTAGGATAAAGACTAAAGTTGTACATTAAGTCAGATGAAGATAGATTAGCAAAGGTAGTTTAGATTAAGTTGGGTTAGGTTACGTAAGATTAATATATGTTGGTGTTAGACGTTAAAATTTCATAGGTCCGACACTATTGGACACTTCTGCAAGTCATGTTGGGGGCACGGGTCCAATCAGTGAACGTCATGCCCGTATACGCGTGGATCCTTCCAAATTGCGTCCGGGACCGCTCACATCCTAGAGGCGTGGCAGGAGTGACCCACCTAGAGCTTCCGCGAGCCTTGGACGACCAGCCAGGGGACAGTACAAAAAGATCCACAATAGGAGTTACAAAAAATAAATGGTTTAATTGAATCTGTGGGTCGGTAAAGGGCACGTGTTTTATGGTGCTGTGACCACTCTCACTCTTACCTGCTATGTGTTACTTTAAGCTGCTGTGGTGCTGTGGAAACTGTCACTCTTAAATGCTGTGTTACTCTAAACTGTTGTTGTGCTGTGAACTGTTGCTTCCTACACTACTGTGCTGTATAGTACCCACCAAACATGATAATTTCTAATGATTGTGAACATTTTTCTTTTATCAAACAATCCTAATTATCATAAAATAATGAAAATAATGCTTTTAAAAAATATATATTGCCAATAATTTTTGTTTAATAATACCGAATCACACACACACACACACACACACACACACACACACACACACACACACCATATTAAGATAAAAATTTCTAATAATGTTCATAATAATATCCTAACAATCATTTACAGGTCAGCAGAAACCATTATACATAATAAGTTGTTACAAGCGAGACAGCTCACGGCCTGGCCCAGCGAACCGCGACTAACAGAGCTTCCTGTATATATTGTTCAACAGTATATACCTTGGTCTTATTTACAACCGGTCGTCTAGGGGGAATCCTTATCTAATGTCAAATTGTTCAATCCATGTAATCATGTATATCCTTGTTTTCTGGAATTAATTAATATTTTTATGTATGTTTCTAAAGTTGTTTTTTTCCCCTTTTGTTTTCCACGAGTCATGAGTGAGGAAATTAAGGGATGTGTTTCTGTGTGTTAACTGCCTGGAGTATTTGACATTTGTATTACTTCGTATGACCATCATTCACACCCCCACGCACGCACGCACGCACGCACACGCACACACACACACACACACACATACACACACCCAGAGCATCACCATACATCCACCTAAACAAAGACGTGGACACCTTATTGACCCCGTCTGATGCTGCTCCCCTCCTCCCCTCCTCTCAGGTGATACCAGACAACACACCAGGTCCGGGTAATGGTGCAGCAGCCGCCGTCACCGTCCACCCACTAGCATTGTCCAGCCCCTCACCACGTAAGGTCTTCAAAGGTCACTCTTTACGCTTCGGTGGTCAAGCGCCGGCAAAAACTCTCTCCCCTCCCCCCTTCCCCTGCACCCTCGGTCACTGTGCTTAAAAGGTCAAGGTCGCGCGTCTGGCCCGTGGCACCGGAAGCCACCTTGGTGGCTCACTATTGCCAATTTAGCGAACAACTCACCAAATCTAGAAAACTTCAATGACCGCACGGTGCCATTTGGGGTTGATTTCAGTTAAAGCTACGAATTTCAGTAGTCTATTGGGTTTGGGCGATTCCTGGGTTGAACGGTAAATTTGTGTAAGTTGGGTTGATTTTTGTGAATTTTAGCGAGTTTGTGATTATTTTAGTGACTTTTAGGTTGTGAGAATTGGCAACAATGCAGCCTGTCATCCTGCTGACCTTAACAATACAGTGGAACTGAGGAAATAAAAAACTTGTCAGGTCAATATCCAATCATGATAGTTATAAGAAACTTGTCTCCACGGATAACCTTCCTTTACTCTGTAGCAGAGATGAAAAAAACATGATTTTCTTTTTTGTTCGGCTAACATACACGACCACGTTCTCAAGTTACTGAAAAAATCGTACTGTATATGGTACATAACTAGAGAAGTTGAGAAATGAATATTCAAATCAGTTAAGATATTTATTAAGTAAAGTGTTCTTGTATATAGAGGTAAATACATATATCACTTAAGTAAGAATATCTTCATACACATAACTAAATATCGATCTTATCACATCAGTTCCTAGATGACTTAACCCCTTGAGTATGATGACTTATCACCATGAGTACAATGCATTTTATTCAAGGAAGTAAGTCATCGTATTTAAGGGGTTAGCTAATCGTGCTGACGGGATTAAACAATTATAGTTAAGAGGTTAAGTTACTGTACTTAAGGGATTAAGCCACTGTATTGAGGGATTAAGTAATCGTACTCAAGGGGCTAAGCCAATGTACTCGAGGGATTAAATCATTGTACTCAAGGGATTAAGTCACTATATTCAAGGGGTTACGTCACTCTAGTCAAGGGATTAAACCACCGTACTCAAGGGGTTAAACCACTGTACTCAAGGGGTTAAACCACTGTACTCAAGGGGTTAAACCACTGTACTCAAGGGGTTAAGCCACTATAGTCAAAGGATTAAGTCATCGTACTCGAGGTTAAGATACATCACGCAGTGGTCTAAGTCATCGTACTGAAAGGGGAAAGTCATCGTACTCAAGGGGTTAAGCTATCGTACTCAAGAAGTCAGTCATCGTACTCATGATGTAAGTTATCGTACTCAAGGGTTAGTTTCTTGTATTCATAATGTAAGTTACCGTACTCAAGAAGTAAAATTATCGTTCTCAAGGGGTAAGTTATTGTTCTCAAGGGGTAAAGTTATCATACTCGGGGGGAGGGGGGGGAGGGGGGGGGGGAGGGGGAGGTTACATTAATACAACTTCCTCTACAGCAGGCGACTGAAAAACTCGTTAGTTGACAACCCTCAGCAGCCACCAGGTAGATCCATTAACAAAATTTGCTATAAAATGAAGAAAGGTAATTCACAGGTGATAAACTCAAGGGGACTCTCTCAGACACTACCACCATCAAGGGGACTCTCTCAGACACTACCGCCACCAAGGGGACTCTCTCAGACACTACCAACATCAAGGGGACTCTCTCAGACACTACCACCATCACGGGGACTCTCTCAGACACTACCACCATCAAGGAGACTCTCTCAGACACTACCGCCATCAAGGGGACTCTCTCAGACACTACCACCATCAAGGGGACTCTCTCAGACACTACCACCATCAAGGAGACTCTCTCAGACACTACCGCCATCAAGGGGACTCTCTCAGACACTACCGCCATCAAGGGGACTCTCTCAGACACTACCAACATCAAGGGGACTCTCTCAGACACTACCACCATCACGGGGACTCTCTCAGACACTACCACCATCAAGGAGACTCTCTCAGACACTACCGCCATCAAGGGGACTCTCTCAGACACTACCACCATCAAAGGGACTCTCTCAGACACTACCACCACCAAGGGGACTCTCTCAGACACTACCACCATCAAGGGGACTCTCTCAGACACTACCACCATCAAGGGGACTCTCTCAGACACTACCACCACCAAGGGGACTCTCTCAGACACTACCACCATCAAGGGAACTCTCTCAGACACTACCACCATCAAGGGGACTCTCTCAGACACTACCACCATCAAGGGGACTCTCTCAGACACTACCGCCATCAAGGGGACTCTCTCAGACACTACCACCATCAAGGGGACTCTCTCAGACACTACCGCCATCAAGGGGACTCTCTCAGACACTACCACCATCAAGAGGACTCTCTCAGACACTACCGCCATCAAGGGGACTCTCTCAGACACTACCGCCATCAAGGGGACTCTCTCAGACACTACCACCATCAAGGGGACTCTCTCAGACACTACCACCATCAAGGGGACTCTCTCAGACACTACCGCCATCAAGGGGACTCTCTCAGACACTACCACCATCAAGGGGACTCTCTCAGACACTACCACCATCAAGGGGACTCTCTCAGACACTACCGCCATCAAGGGGACCCTCTCAGACACTACCACCATCAAGGGGACTCTCTCAGACACTACCACCATCAAGGGGACTCTCTCAGACACTACCACCATCAAGGGGACTCTCTCAGACACTACTACCATCAAGGGGACTCGTAAAGATCACCAGCAGGTAGCGCCTCCCTGACTTGAATTGATGATACCTGTCTGGGATGAACAATGGGAGAAGCAACTGGAAATAAAGAGAGGAATAACACAACGGAAATAAAAGGACAACACTGAGAATACAATAAGCAGATGAGTTAAATAAAATGTAATTAAAGGATCTTCACAAAAGTCACGAGTATTAAAAAAAAAAAGTTAAGCAAACACATTAAAACACAATATAACAAACATAAGACAAAAAACTACAATTTATTATCGTAAATGTTATAAATTATTTATTTTAATTGTTCTCCTTCAGTGTGAGTGGATCATATTAGTCAAGGATGGATCAATGAGGATCAGTGTGCCCTTCACAAGATCCACACAGTAGTCGAGGATCAACAAGACGCTTTGGTTAAAGCTTTATCGTGAGGAAAACTTCGACGTCGACCAATAAACTTCAGGAGTGACATCAATATCGAGGTGATGGCGCTCATATACCTCGTGTAGAGTAAGGTGTAGAGGTGGGAGGGTGGGGGGTGAATACAGTGTTATAAGGAAAATGGGAAAGAATGTTGATGGATTGTTTGTAGAGAATGAAGAAAGGAAAGAGGAGGATGAAGAAGAAAAGTAAAATAGTCCAAATGAGGTAGTTGAGTGAGTGACACACACACACACACACACACACACACACACACACACACACACACACACACACACACACACACTCTTCCTCAATTAAACTTACTACAAAAAATCTCAAGAACAATTATTAATTTTCAATACCGGAAATAAATTATCACCTGACTATTAGCTTTATTAATTGGATTTTTCTTAAGTAACTTTTATAATCAAATGCGATATCACAACTGGGAGATGTCCGGGCGCCTTACTCGTAGCCGCCAGGGTATTGTCAACACCTCTCTCCCAGGGACACTGCCGGGGTAACATACTGATGACGGCAGATGATATAAACCAACCGACTCAAAGCCAACTAACTAACATTCCCCATTGTTCTGTCCACCGGTGAGAATGATGGCCGGACGGGTCTTCTAGGATAGCGAGTAAATCAATTACTTAATCTCAAAATAATTATGCAAAATGTGTGTGAATGTCGGATCTGGTGTAACTAAATAGTGAAGAAGGATATGTACAGTTACGTAAAAAATCCCTAGACACTTGAAGGTCACGTAAGTAAAGTGTTTTTGTATTTGAAACATCTATACATCTAGATTTGTTGTTGTATTGTATAGTGCCATCATGACATTCTCGGTAATGAACCACACCACATAACAGACGTCACATATTGTACACAAAAAATATATCGAGGGAAAAATCGTCCTCAACTCTACAGAATGTTGGCGGTGGCGAAAAAAAATAAGAAAATTACGAGTGAGGTAAAAATTCAAGATTAAGAATGTGATATATACAAGGACAAGACGCGGTGCCATTTACTGAGGGTTATATAAAGAGGGAAAAAAAACGGGTGGGTGAGAACTGGGAAGCTCCGCCCGGTACAGTAGCAGGGAAGAGGAAGAAATTGCAGGCAGGTGTGAGTTACAGAACTTTAATAGCTTTATGAACCGGAAATAGGTAAACGCATCCGAACACAAGAGATATGAAGCAACAAAGATCACCTGTATCCCTCCTGTGACTCTAGATACGATTACCATCACGTCTGCACCCATTCTCCTGATAACTTGGTCAATATATGATAATATCGCTATCACTTCTCTCCCCTCACCTCTCACCCTCCTGATGATCAACCTATAGATACAGTCACCATCTCCACTCACCAACACCTCTACGATCACCAGTGTCGACCTGAACCCCTGATTACAACACAAACCCGAGTACAAAAAGACGCGGCTGAAAATATACGACAGATGTGTAGTAAAAAAATACATAGTCGAGCTGAACGAGTTTACCAAACCTTAAAAAAAAAAAAAATACCAGAAAGCTAAAACATAAAAAGTTTGGATAATAATATAGCATAACAAGAGATGACTGGGGCTTACCAAGTGAGGGTCCCTGACAGGTGAGGCTCTGAGTCAATACAACCTGGTGATAATAGACTCATCAGCCAATGACTGTGTAACTGCCCGGTTAGACACCCACAAAGGTGACGCCTGGGCAGACAGAGCCGTAGCCTCGGCCATCTTAAATAGTGTCATCATTTATCAGTCTCAACCTTCTCGTCATCGTCATTAATCGGTATTTTTACAGTATGTTAAGAATGGTGCTAAAAAAACATACCCAATTATGTTATAAATGTCAGCGTTGCACAACAAGTCGACATTACACCAAGTGCCGCTCATCTCGCTTATTTCCTGGTGTGTGTGTGTGTGTATAAATTATACCCAAACATTCTTGAATATAATTTAAGATATACTGAATGACACAATGTACCAAATACTTCCTGCAACTAAAGCTCAGCTCTGGACCACAACTATGCCACCTACACTCAATATACAGGTATTTGCGTACCCAAGGCGTGAGCCAAGAGCACACCTGAAACAGAACACGAGGATCACGTACTGTAGCGTCAAGTGACTGACTCAGCCAGCCGAAAAACGCGTCTCGGATGTCTGGAGGCTCGCTTACAAAGGGGCAACGCCGGGACAAGGGTCGTGCGGGATAGTTCAAGGCTGTGCTCCGATTCAGCTGCAGAGAAGCCTCTCAAAGCCAGAGTAAAAATGGGGACGTGTGGCCTCTATTGGAAGGGCGCGGCGGCGGTCGGCCAACACAGGGAGGAGCCGGGTGAGGAAGAGGAGTAAAAATACCTGTATGTTATTATTGGTGGTGTATTACAGTGCCTACTACCTCACAAGAAGGAACAGGACTGACCACACCCGAAGAATGGCAACAACCACTTCTTTAGATAAACACAACTGGTATCTAGAATGAAAGCAATAAACACTTACTGTGTGACATAGTATATGGTTCACTTGTCACAGTAATCGTGTAGATATTTACTCTGGCGGTGTAGTTTCCCACACAACTCTCCTAGAGCAATAAAAAAAAAACACGCAATAAAAATCTTACAATGGTGGAAGGAAGTAAAAACTTAACGAGGACGACACCTGCAAATACTGGCTGACAGGGAGCGGCAGAAGTCACCCTGGCGCCGCCCTATGGCCCGCTTCTATTACCACATAATGTGACCCGTTACCACCACATACTGTGGCCCGCCACTACCACATACTGTGGCCTTCCACCGCCACATACTACAGACCGGCGCCACACAGTCATCAACTAATAAAATCTTTACCTGTCCTGGGGGCCTTTGCCAAGGTTCTCCCATCACCACCCACCTCACGTCAACTATTCATACCTACCTGTTGCTTATTCAAACCTGCCGCACCTTAACAAACATTAACAACAGATATATCTCCTTGTCAGTGGCTTTCTTTAGATGTATCTTATAGTCCAGCTCCTTCCCTCATAACATTGGACGTGGTTCCCTCAGCTGGTCCTTACCTCACTGTGGCTCCCTCCGGTACTCCACCTCACACATACCTGAAACACAGTCATACACACATTAGTTATTATCACTGTTACCTAACTAAGTATATTATCACTAAGGATACATGATTCACACAAAACAAAAATGCATCAACACCTGTCAACAGCGCTCATAGTAAGCACATGAGTGATCATTGCATGAGAAGCTCAACATTTAACCGCCTAAGTGAGGGCGCATCTTCACGCCTGACAGTGACAAGTGACATGGTTAATTAATAAGATGTTTTATGGGTGACGTGCACATGACTTCCGTACTAAATAGTATGATGTGTCTTTTTATATATTTATATTATGAAATACATTAATTTCCTACGTACTAAATAAAACAATTTGAGATACGATGTACAGTAAGTACATAAACATGTACAGTAGACTACAAGTGGTCAGCACTCTGTTTGTTTATCCAAGGTATTTTTTTTCATTTGAACGTCATAAACACCATTTAGAATTTGTTAATAATGTTAATAATATTGAACAACATTACTGACAAGTGAGACACCATCTGGCCCTCGGTAAAACTTTTCGCTGATGCGAACTTTTCAAGGTAACACATTGTTCACTGTTGAGAAACTTGGTGTAAATAAAACCTTCAAGTACAGACACTGAACACATAATAATCAACTTAAGTAAAAAAAAAAACAAAAAAATCAAACAGTGACCTAGTTATGGGTATGATTGAGGACTTAAGATGCAAACTGTGTGTGGGCACAGTCAGCAATATTCTGTCCACCAATTAGCACAAACACACACGCGGGGCTGGTGGAGTGGGGGTCGAGGCCTGTATATGGCAGAAAGCGGGTCGATGAGCGCCACTGAACAAGCACAGTGGCGCAAAAATGGACAGAGGAGAAGAAGGGGAGGGGTAAGGAGGGCATCAAACACGCGCACTCTAGTAACTCTCTGGACGATAGTGCACCACCTTCCTCCTCCACACTCCTGTTCCAACCGCTGACTGCAAGGTACTCCTATGTGCATTGACTGACTGGATGTACGGAGATTAGGTTAAGTTAAGTTGGCGTTGTGCAAATTGGCTGTAACCTGATCTTTGTGGACCGTCCATGATACACCACCGTCTTCTGTACCCTCCTGTTCCAGTTGCCAATGACACGAGCAATGTTGACTTTGTATCCATCCATCCATCCACCCATCCATCCATCCTCAGAAGTACGACTATGACACATTTCCCACGATACACGAAACGGAAATGAGGTATTTTCTTAATCGACTCCGGAGACCTTGACCTTGTACGATCAACTACACTAAAGACACACACGAGTGATCTTCCTGGAACTCTGGGACACCAGTAACACCTGGTCGTCATCCTCTTATTACAACACGCACACACAAACACACACATACACACACAAAAAGTTTTACGTCATTATCCTCGTCTGTTTGTCCTTGATCACGGACCAAACTTTGACTGACAACCACCAATTGTGTCGTTTATTAAACTCAAGGCAGCGAAGAAGACTAACTAACGGACGGACTAACTCAATGTTCTTTTACCACCATTATATTGTGTCAGATTGGACTGTAAAACGTCATCACAGGATATTATGACGCGGGGATAAATCAACATTGTATTCCTAACGTAAGTCTTGTATGTATGTTTGTATGTGGCGACCTGTGGTGTAATGGCGAGCATGCTAGCCTCGCAAGCGAGTGGACCCGGGTTCGATCCCGGGCAGGGTGAAACTATGGGCAAGTTTCTTTACGCCATTTGCCTCTGTCTACCCAACAGTGATTGGGGACCTGGATGTTAATCGATTTGCGGATCGCATTACGGGGTAATGATTAGCCAGTGCAGTTGGCGAGTTGTCCGGTCTTGGACTATTCCTTGACACTGGGTCATGCAACTCGTTAACTTAGGGTGAGGTTGTTGTGTTGGCGACAACTTCTACACCTTAAACAAATTCAAGCCTAGGTGGCCCTAGGGCCGGCCATCCTCGTTACATTAGGGGCAATTATTATTATTATTATTATTATTATTATTTGTATGTATTTATGTCTTCGAGGAATTCACGTCAAGCGGCGACACACTCAAGATGTGTGAGAGACTCCCACCATTACCACACATCCTTCCTCACTCTTCCACCATTACTCTCTCGTGAAACGTTTACGTCCTTCTCCCCCGTCTTATTTTGTCTGCAGATAATAATAATAATAATAACAATAATAATAATTATAATAATAATTTAGGAGTGATGATAAGTAGGAATCTTAAGCCAAGTAAACAATGTGTATTTGCTCGTAACAAGGCTAATAAAGTACTTGAGTTCATACAAAGGAGTGTTAGTTACAAGACTAGCGAGGTCAACCTAAAACTATATCTTGTGCTTGTGAGGCCACACTTGGATTACGCAGTTCAATTCTGGTCACCGTACTACAGAATGGATATAGAATCCCTAGAGAGAATTCAGAGGAGAATGACAAGACTATCCCGGGCATTAGGAACCTTGAGTACAGAGACAGGTTAAAGCATCTTAATTTGCACTCCCTCGAGAGACGTAGAGTGAGGGGCGACATGATCGAGGTGTATAAATGGAAGTCAGGGCTAAACAAAGGTGACAATATAAAGGTATTCAACCTATCCAACCAGGAGAGAACTCGTAACAATGGTTTTAAATTAGACAAAAATATAGATTTAGGTAAACATTGGTTTGGAAAAAGAGTAGTGGACGAGTGGAACAAGTTACCAAATATCATCATTAACTCTAATACGCTGGATAGTTTCAAACATAGGTTGGATGGATATATGAACAATAGGGGTTGGGTGTAAATGGGACTGCCCAGTATAGGCCAATAGACCCGCTGCAGTTTCCTCCATTCTTATGTTCTTAATAATAATAATAATAACAATAATAATAATAATAAACTACTAAGTACTCATTTCTTACCCGTTCCAGACACCGACACACACATAATGAAATGGTACAATGGCCTCACTAAAAACATCCGGGTACCCTTACATTATAAGTAACCGGTATGTCATAACTTTAGTGTATAGTTTACAGTGTTACCGTGTGTTATCTCAAGACACGAGGTAATGTTTTTAATGAAGTGTTTTACTTAAGTGCAGTTAGTTGATGACTATAGGTAAATGATGAGCTGGAGTGGCGGAGAGGCAGAGAGATGCACCTGTCTTCTTGAACACACACACACACACACACACACAGACACACACACACACAAATAGCTAAGTATACTGTATTTACACACTCAAGATTGCATCACCTACTAGCATCTTCACTCAAGACTTAGACCATGACACCACACACCACAATAATAGTGACGTAATTCAGTATACCCGAGGTTTATGAGTTGATGACGTGAATACCAAACCCAAGTACCGGATCCACTAGCACTAATAAATTCTATACAACCACAGGAAGCTTTTGTACTGTATTCTTTATGATTTTTATATCGTATTTCTGAGTTATTTTAAGCCTTATGGAAATTAAGAACTCCATTGGAAATAAACTTTGATAAATTTTCTTGGGATAATTTTGTTTGAATTGACTTCTTGATTGAAGGAAGCCAGAGTAGAAAAGAAGATTCACCCATTCTATAACCATCATCGCCGTCGTCGTTATCACCATCATCATCATCATCCACACCCACCTTCACACGCACCCACCCACCTTCACACACACACACACACACCTTCACACCCACCTTCACTCACACACACACACACACACACACACACACACACCTTCACACACACACACACACACACCTTCACACACACACACACACTCACCTAGTCACACTAACCCAGACAGCCAGGTGTTATCTTCAGCAAATAGGAGCACCCACCAGAACAGTAATGCCCAGGAGGGAAGGATGCACGTGACTGATGCAGACCTTCGTAAACACACCTGACTGGTTATTACACACCTGGCAAGTTATTACACACCTGGCTACAGTTGACACATCTAGAGTGATTTAATGTATATGTTAGACTCAAAGACGAAATTTGTTCATCGAAAAAACGACCACAACGCGTTTTGGACGGTCTCGAAATTCCTCTAATTAAATCTAACCTAATCTAATCAAACCTAATCGAACCTAAGTTAAACTAAACTAACATACAGTATGAGCGAAATTTCACTTTCTGGTTATTTTGAAAACGTTCACAATGCGTTGTGAACGTTCTGTTTTTCTGATCAGTCAGCGAATTCGATCTTTAAGGCTAACTTATGTACAAACATACATTAAGATAGCGTAACCAAACTTAGCTGATCACTCACTCAGCATTCGGTCACTCATCAACATTCACTCACTCACTCAAACACTCGCTCATTCATTCACGCACACTTGCTTGCTCACTAACGTTCATTCTCACTCACTAACACTCGTTCACTCACTCACTAACACTTGTTCACTCACACACTCGCTAACACTCACTCACTCAACCGAATACATCTTGAATATCACCACTGTAGGTAAAGGCGGTAATAAAACTACACATTACGATTAATCTTATCTGAGGATAATATTCAAGAATAAAAACTAAAAAAAAATCCATTAAAGCAACTACTGGTACTACTACTACCAATAATAATAATGTACTTAAAACGAGAATCTAAGAGTCTGCCATCCCCAACACAAGATTTACACAGGAGATTTAGGTGTGAGATAGGTAAACATTGGTCTAAAAATAGAGTAGTGGATGAGTGGAACAAGTTACCAAACATCATCATAAACTCGAATACGCTGGATAGCTTCAAACATAGGTTGGACGGATATATGAGCGATAGGGGTTGGGTGTAAACGGGGCTGCCCAGTAGGCCCGCTGCAGTTTCCTCCATTGTTATGTTCTAATGCATCACACCACAAAGTTGACGAACACATCTATTTGGCGGATACAAACAACACATCCACATTGTTTCAAGTAGACCCTTCTGCTGTTTACGAGGACTCCTTGCTGATGGAACACCACAGGCGGGCGGCTGGACAACACAAGGACCACCCAGATCAACTACATATACAGAAGTACCATCTTTTCTCGTTGTGGAGGGACGTGTAGTGATGACGTGACCATAGGGGAGTCCTGGTGGATAACACGTGATAAACAGTGGACACGTGGCAGGAAGGACGGTAACGACAACCAAGAGGGGGGGGGGGTGAAGAGGAGGAGAACAAAGGTAGGGTTGACTGAGGTAGAACAGGAGGGTTGGGCGAGAGAGAGACTATCCTTGAGACTGAGGTAAAGATGAAAGTGGATGAGTCAGTTGTGAGGTTTGTTGAGTGACCAGGTGGTGGTGGGGGTAATGAGTGACGTGAGTGGCCAGGTGGTCAAGGGAGGAGGAGTGACGTGAGTGGTTAGGTGATGAAGGGTGGAGGGGTGACGTGAGTGGCCTGGCTCGCAGACTCAGGTGTGCTGCTCGACCATGCACAAAATAACACAAGGTGAGGGAGCTCCAGGAGTAGTGGGCCACCTTTTGTTAAATCTATTAACCTTCTCATTTATTTCACGGTGATGTGTGAAGAGGCAGCAGCTGTCCTTGGGTACTTCATTACTATGCATACACCAGCTTGAAGGTCGCTAGCTAATAAAGATGACTTCATTGACCAATTATAGTTTGTCCTTCATCGTTGAACAGAACAGTCCAGGAGGTGCAACATACACACACCGGTCTTGACGTGGAAAGTTTGTAATAAAAACACTAATTCATGATCCTTCACACTGACCTAAACAGTGGTTTCAACAAGCCGTGTATTCGAGTTACGTAATGTCATTTACTGCATTACAAATAGTTATTAATAACACTTAACGACCTGCGTTTTAAAATCAAACATCTCGGAGTTTATTGAGAAATAAGATGTATACAGCATTGTATATATATATATATATATATATATATATATATATATATACTATATATATATATATATATATATATATATATATATATATTATTGTACACCAAATCACTGAATGAGTGCTCACAATTCCACGTAGCTTAACGTATGAAACTACCGTCGACGTCAAGTAAAGCTAAACTCTACTTCTTGACGTTTCTGTAAGTTTCAGGTTTCAGCTCCTACGCGATGATGTAAAAATTTGAGATCCTGAATTTTCACTCATGTATTGTCTAAGCAGCGACAATAAGCCCGGGGAGCGACACAGAAGAATAAGAGTGTTTGACAGCGTCACCAGCACGGTACATTGGGCGGCACCCTGCCATCCTTACACCCCCCCCCCCCCCTCACCCCTCCTCAAAAACACCGGAGGCAAGTTATTCTCAGCTACGTCGCCATAGATGTCAATTTTAATCTGATCGACGAATTCATGATGGCCGTCAAATGGTAAATTTTAGTGCCATCATTAGAAGAGGTAATAAGGTTCTTTAGCATCACCTAAAGATGATTGAAAATAAATGTCGAGAGATCACATTAGACCGTTTTAACTGTTTAAGTGTACACAAGGTCATGACTACATAAGCTGCCAAGTCTGATAAAGTTTTGCTTTTATTCGTTAATTAATTTAATTACATATTTCGTACAGTATTTTTGTGGGTCACTAAAAAAAGGATGGGAACACTTTCCAGTGCAAAAAACTAAAAAAATTGATGCTTTTATCCCCCACACTAAGAGTCAATGAATTCTTCATCTTTCAACAAAAAAAGAAAATATGTAACTGTCGTTGAATTTATAAAAAAATTCAAAACTAAACTAAACTAAATAAATATAACAATGTAAAAAACCACAACTCCCGCCACCAACACTCGCAGGAGATGCAGACCACCTCATATCCCCTCAGCCACCATCAACTCCCCCGACTGCCTCATGAACGTTTTGTATCAGCGTAAATTCATACGAAATTTACCGGTTACGAATGGACACAGGTACGAAACATCTTTGTACGAAATGACGCGGGTACGAAGATGTAATGCGATCAACAGCAAATTTGGTCTCTCAACTCCCGGAGTGAGCAAACAACGTCGCTGCCTAGTACAAGAACAAGACAACCAAACTATGATTTTACATGTCTATCCTCCTCGTTATCTACAACCATCTTCTCAGGGAACACAAACACTATGAAGACTTCAACGGTACTATCACAACATGCAGGGGAAAATTTCCAGCATCTTGGATGACTGAATGTGACAAGAAAACGACATCACATCTGTTGCAAGCTGGTGGTCAGACATAGGGACCAAGTGAAGAAGACTGTGTGTACCAGTTAAATGACTGAACTATATGACAGTCAGTGGAAAGAAACAATAAAAGAATAAAGTTCTTATTTCCAATGACTACACAGATGGTGCTGATGGTAACGTTATCTTATTGTTTATTGAATAGTATTTATATATTTATCAGACGTACATGCTAGAGTTCCTGAAGTAATAGTCTAATAATTGATTTGTTTACCTTATCCTTTAGCAGTGTTTTAGAAAGAAAATTAGAAAATTCTTGGTTTTCAGTGTAATTGTAAAATAGCACGAAAAAGTAGGGTGTAAAATGGAGCGGGTATGAAACGCAATAATAATCTCACAACAACAGGGATTTCAACACGGCGTCAAGTAGTGATCACACGCCAGTCCCGTGTTGAGATTCTTGTGTGAGGGTTTGGGGCGCTGTGACATTTACTATGTATGTATGTATGTATGTATGTATGTTCCATTTCTTGTATTCTGTCTATCTTTCTATCTCTCTGCCCATCCACATTCTCTACAGCCACTACTAAGCGTCACTGTACTGCCACTCTGATGAACAAGTCTCGACACTTTCATTCTCACCAATTATATGTTAAGCTGCAGTAGAGGAAATCCTGAATAAAAAAATAATTCTTTTCCTGATAATGTGATGAGGCTTTTTAAAACTCATTATTAAATAGGAAACTTTTTTTAGGATACTTATACAAGAATAAAAGAGATAGTGGCTATTTCTGAATGATTTTACAATACCTGGCACATAGAACATTAAGTGTCATTTAACTAGGGTGCCACGTAACTAGGGTGCCACGTAACTAGGGTGCCATGTAACTAGGGTGCCATGTAACTTGGGTGCCATGTAACTAGGGCACCATGTAACAAGGGTACCATGCAACTAGGGTACCATGCAACTAGGGTGGCACGTAACTAGGGTACCATGTAATTAGGGTGCCGCGTAACTATAGTGCCACGTAACTATAGTACCATGCAACTAGGGTGCCACGTAACTAGGGTGCCATGTAACTAGGGTGCCATGTACCTATAGTACCACGTAACTAGGGTGCCACGTAACTAGGGTGCCACGTAACTAGGGTGCCGTGTAACTTGGTTGCCACGTAACTATAGTGCCATGTAACAAGAGTGCCACGTAACTATAGTGCCATGTAACTAGGGTGCCATGTAACTAGGGTGCCACTCGCAATAGGGAACTTTCGACACAAACTAAATATTATAGGCACTTAGCCAGGACTGACAAGATGAACTCTGTAGCACGACTACAGAACCGTTTAACACTCTGTAGCACGAACATAATACCGTTTAACACTGTAGCACGACTTCAGTACCATTTAATACCCTTTAGCACAACCACAGCACCGTTTAACACCATGTAACACAACTACAGTACCGTTTAACACCCAGTAGCACGACCATAATACAGTTTAACACTGTAGCACGACCATAGCACTGCCTAACACACCCTGTAGTACACACCCCCAACATGTGATAACAACAATAGTGGCCAACGGGGAAATCCATCACCCCGGCGAGTACCTGACGACAGATAACTAATAGCCTGCTTGTGGATTCATCATGTCTCCGTCCCGTCTACCAGGTAATGACGGTAATGATGTTATACAACAGTCAATAAGGATCTTATCAACGGAGCTACACCGTCACAACCTTAAACCGAACCACCCTGTCACCTGTCCTTTTTTGTTCACTCACTCCCACCCCGTTTACCAGGTAATGACGGTTAACGTTCACATTCGACGGTCGATTAGTAAACCTATTAACTGGGGTAAATCGTCCATTCATCGAACATGGTCACTGCTTAAGGAAAGGTAACCCAGGAAGAGTCCCAGAGGCGGCGGTTATCCCTAAAAATACGGACCTCCCAGCGACGCCTTACTGGTGAAGGTGACCTGGCAGTTAACACCTGTAACCGAAGGCTTGACACTTGCCTCTCAGGTCTCACAGGTAACACATTAAGCGGAGATTGATGGCCAATAGGAGCCTGAGTTTCAAAAGCCTTAACTATTGTCGGGAACTGTCAGTTATGGGCCATAATTATTAGCTATATGTTAAGGTCTGTACTAGGAAGTGTGGTGTAGGTGTTTAGGTCGTTAAGTCGTGTCCATAGTAAGGTGTTGGGGTCGTTAAGTCGTGTCCATAAAAGGGTCGTGAGGTCGTGTCCATAATACGGTGTTGGGGTCGTTAATTCGTGTTCATAGTAGGGTGTTGGGGTCGTTAAGTGTCCATAGTAGGGTGTTGGGGTCGTTAAGTCGTGTCCATAATAGGGTCGTGAGGTCGTGTCCATAATACGGTGCTGGAGGGGTGAGCCAGACCATGACTCACACAGCTGGAGGGGTGAGCCAGACCATGACTCACACAGCTGGAGGGGTGAGCCAGACCATGACTCACACAGCTGGAGGGGTGAGCCAAACCATGACTCACACAGCTGGAGGGGTGAGCCAGACCATGACTCACACAGCTGGAGGGGTGAGCCAGACCATGACTCACACAGCTGGAGGGGTGAGCCAGACCATGACTCACACAGCTGGAGGGGTGAGCCAAACCATGACTCACACAGCTGGAGGGGTGAGCCAGACCATGACTCACACAGCTGGAGGGGTAAGCCAGACCATGACTCACACAGCTGGAGGGGTGAGCCAGACCATGACTCACACAGCTGGAGGGGTGAGCCAGACCATGACTCACACAGCTAGAGGGGTGAGCCAGACCATGATTCACACAGCTGGAGGGGTGAGCCAGACCATGACACACAGCTGGAGGGGTGAGCCAGACCATGACTCATACAGCTGGAGAGGTGAGCCAGACCATGACTCACACAGCTGGAGGGGTGAGCCAGACCATGACTCACACAGCTGGAGGGGTGAGCCAGACCATGACTCACACAGCTGGAGGGGTGAGCCAGACCACGACTCACACAGCTGGAGGGGTGAGCCAAACCATGACTCACACAGCTGGAGGGGTGAGCCAGACCATGACTCACACAGCTGGAGGGGTGAGCCAAACCATGACTCACACAGCTGGAGGGGTGAGCCAGACCATGACACACAGCTGGAGGGGTGAGCCAGACTATGACTCATACAGCTGGAGAGGTGAGCCAGACCATGACTCACACAGCTGGAGGGGTGAGCCAGACCATGACTCACACAGATGGAGGGGTGAGCCAGACCATGACTCACACAGCTGGAGGGGTGAGCCAGACCATGACTCACACAGCTGGAGGGGTGAGCCAGACCATGACTCACACAGCTGGAGGGGTGAGCCAGACCATGACTCACACAGCTGGAGGGGTGAGCCAGACCATGACTCACACAGCTGGAGGGGTGAGCCAGACCATGACTCACACAGCTGGAGGGGTGAGCCAGACCATGACTCACACAGATGGAGGGGTGAGCCAGACCATGACTCACACAGATGGAGGGGTGAGCCAGACCATGACTCACACAGCTGGAGGGGTGAGCCAGACCATGACTCACACAGCTGGAGGGGTGAGCCAGACCATGACTCACACAGCTGGAGGGGTGAGCCAGACCATGACTCACACAGCTGGACCAAGAATGTGGTGACAAAAACACAACACGGAAGACCAAAAAGACGAGGAAGAGTTGGAGTTAAAATGTCGATAAGAGATGACAAGGTGGATGGCCCAGTGAGGCGCCTAAAGAACACGCGGGACCTTGTTATAAATTCTACTGATACATATTGCAAGACGTTAAAACCTTTTATCAGAGTCAATAATGAATTTAAAATATCAAGTCTCTGAATATAATTAACTGAGAGAACAAAAACCTTGAACTATTACCACAAGTATTATATAACCTGTTGAATATTTTAGTGTTAAAGTTATATAAGAGATTAGTATTGTTGTTTGTATTAGTAATTAGGCAATACAACAAAAACATAACTATACAGTAACTTTTGAGGCTGCTGGTTATGTGTATATTTACAACAGATTCATATTAATGTCATGGTAAATATCCAAGACGGTGAACACTTTAGTCAAAAGAACAATAAGTCAAACGTAACCCCCGTGAATTTTAACTAACTCTTCGTAACCATATTTATAAAGCCCCGCTACCTGCTAAATTATTCGGCCAACGACCTTAAATTAAAGAAAAAAAATTAAAGCCGAGATAATTGAAAAAAAAAAAAAATATAAACCTGGACATAATGATCTATCCAAACTCACTCTAACCTCCTGCTGCTGCTACTGCCACTATCAGATGCTGACCCCACGACCGCCGGGCGACAACCACCACCACCACCACCGACGCTCTCAGCAAGGGATAGCTCACGGCTGATCGACCCACGCACAAGGAAGAGGAGCTGATGGTGTTATGATATATACACACACACACACACACACACAGGGGCGACACCACACTCCGGCAGTAACACCTACCTGACGAGACTTAAACAAGTGGCTCTACACACCTGTTCTACACAACTCACTACATCTCTATACCTACACCAAGACTGTACTCACCTCCCTCATACATGTAACCAGATGTGTACAGGTGTAGGGGTCCACTGTGTAGCAGGTGTGTGTAGGTGAAGGGATCCACAACGTGCACTATGGGGACTATTGTACACTTAGGGACTATTGTACACTTAGGGAGACTATTGTACACTTAGGGGGACTATTGTATACTAGGGAGGTTGTTGTACACTTAGGGGGACTATTGTACACTAGGGGGGTGTTGTACACTTAGGGGGACTATTGTACACTAGGGGGGTGTTGTACACTTAGGGGGACTATTGTACATTTATGGGGACTATTGTACACTAGGGGGTTGTTGTACACTTAGGGGGACTATTGTACACTAAGGGGGCTTCTGTACACTTAGGGGACTACTGCGCACTAATGGAAAATCTGCGCACTCAAAGGAATAATCTGATCTCACTACGGGAAGTATGTAGTGAGGATACCACGCTCTCCAAGTCCTATCGCACACTCAAGTCCAAGTCCTACAACACACTCCAAGTCCTACAACACACTCCAAGTCCTACAACACACTCCAAGTCCTACAACACACTCCGAGTCCTACAACACACTCCGAGTCCTACAACACACTCCGAGTCCTACAACACACTCTTAAGGGGTACCCGATCCACACTCACTATTACTACTATTAAGTTTCGGTTTTGTTACTTATTAAACTTTATAAACTTTGTAAATACTGAAAGTTTTGAGGTGCCGTAGTTTTTGTGTACCATAAGTATTTACAGTAGTTCTACTTCTAAAGTAATGTACGGTAAAAGTGTTGACGTGATGTTACTTATAAAGAGCAATTTTTTTGACTTTTTTAAACACTTGTGACTTTGACGCGATGTTTGTTAAAGATATATCACAACTTTTAACCTATTACTGCCTTAATTATTCTGTATCTCTGGATGTACTACAACCTCTGACGTACTACAACCTCTGACGTACTTCAACCTCTGACGTACTTCAACCTTTGACGTACCATAACTCCTAAAAAAAACTACAACCCCCTGACGCAATGCCATTTTACTGCAGTACATCTCTATACTTTAAGTCTCATAATGAACAAGGCATTTCAGTCCCAAAGTAATACATCAATATTTACAACTATCCCGGTGAAGCGAAATTAGATTATGTAATATAACTGAGTCGCTGTGAGGAGTTAGCATAGCAACATGAGGTTCATGGCATATTTTTCGGATTTTTTTTTAACATGATCAGCTGGAAGCCTTAAGAGCTTACGGTCCTCCTGACTGGCTCAAGGTCTACCTCAACCAACTTGGACATAAAAAAAAGACTTATAAGCCAACACATAAGTAAACATACACCAAACGTTTTTGTCTACTGGGCAGACTTGTTCAACATTTGCAAACTCGACATTTTGTAAACACGATTCCTTTTCGAGTCTCCGGTCCTGTAGCAACAAGAGTATACCTCCACACTTACTGGTCTTCTAAGAGGTGTGGACATAACTTTCATTAATAACTAAGGGTGTATAGTGTAAAGTCACCCCTGAAACGTGTACTGTATAGGTGGAAGGTCTGAACACCTGCCCAGCACCCCGCGACAAGGTATAAACAAGTGGAGATCTGCGAACCAGTTTAATTAGTCAATAAGATTTTCGCTATTTTATGTATTTCTCAAGGTAATTTTTTTTAAATCTTCCTTTACCCTCCACGAACAAGAAGTAATGTCTTCTCCAGCCAAAGAAAACACAACATAGCAACACGCCTCTTTAAAACAGTACGTCACACAGTCAGCATCAAAACAAATTGAACTTTCAAGGTTGAATCATCTTCAGCATGAGAGGCTACGTGTCCAGTGAACCAACTCACACCAGTATGTCTCCCTCCATAAAGACACAAACAAATTTCCTCTGTCACTCTGTATTTCCACCAAAACTTCTGGTTCTTATCCACGAATTCATTGGTATTTGCCAAGGATCAATTTCTCACTCTACGACAAGGCTTTTAAGGGAAGGTATTTAGATTACACGGTCAGGTAGTTTTTTTTTTTTTCAGGCTTAAGGGAAGGAGCACCTTTTAGCGTCAGTAACGAGACCTGATCCTTCCCGCTGTAAACTGGTTCCTACCTAAATAGACACACAAAAAAATAAATATGCCAATAATTAATGCATCTATTTTTACAGTTATAATCTACAGACGTTTATCTTTACTGAATTACAATTGTTTTAATATGGTGAGTAAGGAGTGGCAGTGGTTCACCTGAGTGTAGGTAGGGGAAAAGAGGAGGGTGGTAGGGTAAGGGGGGGGTGGAGGTGGGATAATGGAGAAGGGTGGTATGGTAATGGAGGCGAGTGGTGGGGGAAGGGAGGGAGGGGTGGTGGGGGAAGGGAGAGAGGGTTGGTGGGGGAAGGAAGGGAGGGAGGGAGAGGTGGTGGGGGAAAGGAGGGAGGGGATGGTGGGGAAAAGGGGAGGGTGAAGAGGGAAAGAGGGGGTGGCGGGGGAAGGGAGGAGGTTCGTGGAGCTACAGCATGGACGGTCATCAACCCCTCTGTCCAACACCCTCCACCCCTGCCAGCACTACCTCCAACACCCTCCACCCCTGCCAACACTACCTCCAACACCCTCCACCCCTGCCAGCACTACCTCCAACACCCTCCACCCCTGCCAGCACTACCTCCAACACCCACCACCCCTGCCAGCACTACCTCCAACACCCACCACCCCTGCCAGCACTACCTCCAACACCCACCACCCCTGCCAGCACTACCTCCAACACCCTCCACCCCTGCCAACACTACCTCCAACACCCTCCACCCCTGCCAGCACTACCTCCAACACCCTCCACCCCTGCCAGCACTACCTCCAACACCCTCCACCCCTGCCAGCACTACCTTCAACACCCTCCACCCCTGCCAACACTACCTCCAACACCCTCCACCCCTGCCAGCACTACCTCCAACACCCTCCACCCCTGCCAGCACTACCTCCAACACCCCCCACCCCTGCCAGCGATACCTCCAACACCCTCCACCCCTGCCAGCACTACCTCCAACACCCTCCACCCCTGCCAGCACTACCTCCAACACCCTCCACCCCTGCCAGCACTACCTCCAACACCCTCCACCCCTGCCAGCACTACCTCCAACACCCACCACCCCTGCCAGCACTACCTCCAACACCCTCCACCCCTGCCAGCACTACCTCCAACACCCTCCACCCCTGCCAACACTACCTTCAACACCCTCCACCCCTGCCAGCACTACCTCCAACACCCTCCACCCCTGCCAGCACTACCTCCAACACCCTCCACCCCTGCCAGCACTACCTCCAACACCCTCCACCCCTGCCAGCACTACCTTCAACACCCTCCACCCCTGCCAGCACTACCTCCAACACCCTCCACCCCTGCCAGCACTACCTTCAACACCCACCACCCCTGCCAGCACTACCTCCAACACCCTCCACCCCTGCCAACACTACCTTCAACACCCTCCACCCCTGCCAACACTACCTCCAACACCCTCCACCCCTGCCAACACTACCTCCAACACCCTCCACCCCTGCCAGCACTACCTCCAACACCCTCCACCCCTGCCAGCACTACCTCCAACACCCACCACCCCTGCCAGCACTACCTCCAACACCTCTATCCTCCCCAGCACCACCGTCAGTTGTTCTCACCACATACACGTAGTTACATCACTACACCCGCAGGATACACCAACGCTTCTCTTTAACTGCTTCGTCCAGCCACCACTACCTAGCCTCCTCCTCCCCCTACCATAGCGACCACCCAAACTAACCACATCAAAACAAATCACCTTTGTTCAGTGCACATTCATACAAATCATCAGTTCAGGGTCTCGTTGCGGTTCTTTGTGAAGTGATACAAATATTACATTAAATTATTAACATAACTTGACTAGAAAACACAAATTCTAACGGTATATTTGAGGCGTTTACAACAAGTAATTAATAGCGTTTTCTTTGTACACCTTGTATGTATACCTGCCTGTGGTGACATTTATTATCAAGTGTCGCTGAACGTTCGCAGTCTCCCCTAATTATTCTCCTAAGGTAAACCCGATACAAGGATTGACTCATTACTAAAGAATAATCTAATAAGTAACACTAACAATATCAAAGACAAACATATATTAAAAACATAAAATAATATTACCTTAACTATACTATAATAATCTTCACCTGTTGGCACTAATTGGTCTCTTACGTCACTAGCGTTCTCTAGTCTTTGAAAATCAAGTAATTAAGATGATGTTTACTTCATAAAAAAAATAATAAAGTAAAACAAAAATTATATATAATGAATATCTTCTTCCAAGCTTCAGACATGATAAAAATTTCCAAAACAGAAACATTCATTGAACACACACACACACACACACACATGCAGCACCACCAGCAGGAGCAGGTGAGCGGCCCTAGCATCAAGGTCGTCGAGCTCAAGGCCACAAATACCTGGTCTCAATCATCTGTGTCCAGCACCAAATGTCCATAATTATAGACCTGACCAATAATTATGTCCTGTGTCTATGTCGCCACTCATCTCCCACACAAACTACAGTGTACATGACAGTCGAGTATGTACGTCATACCAATTGTCTGCCTTCATATCAAGGACTAGGCATTTGGACAAGATATTTATATAAGGACTCTTCCAATAGACAGAAAGTTCAACTAAATACGTCACACTACTTTCCACCTTCAATCTACCTTGATGTCACCACAAGTATAACGCTGGACCAAGTATGACACTTACCTCAGGGCACCCCACACTAACACCAATAAGTCTTAACACAATGATGGACATCCTTGAGGCGTCTCCTCCCTGACAAGCTTATTGTCCTGTCACGAGGTATCACTAAGACCGTCATATATCCCATGTTAACATAGTCACATCTGTGTTCCATCTCGGCCTGGTAATCCCTCATAGTTGTAAGTGGCTGACAAGGAGGACTGGTAGTGGAGGAAGAGACACACGGTGGCCGCCAGGTGATAGCGGCCGGTATGCTGGGTGCCAAGGTCGTTGGTTAGGTAGGTGGGCGGAGGTGCTGGTTTGGTCATGTTTTTTTCTTTAACCCGTTGTGATGGTGTCATGGAGTTACACGTGTTATTGTGATCCCAAAAGGACCTGTAAAGTGACATCCTCAAGCTGGTTTAGTCTAGTACACCGCCACTACTACAACTACTTTGAGGGGGGGGGGTGCTCCAGTCACCCCCAATAGTCACACCTTCGCCGCCATTTCATTACCTTAAAATTAAATATCCTAATACAAAGTTAGTTAAGCCGCAGATCTATGCGGCATTCAGTGGCTGTTGCCTCTTAGTCAATATCTGCTACCGTTGTCGGCTTTGGGGGCGAAGATCTTGTTCCCCTGAGGCAAAGCAAAGCAGACCTAAGCAGAGAGAAGGACAATCGACATCTCAACGAGGCTGTAACGTAACTTCTGGGCTGTTGCTTCCGTTCCGATGATCCCTCCGCAAGTTTGGCATCGAAACATCTTGCACTTGGTCCCATCCCACCAGAAGTTGTGAACACCAGAGGAGTGAAGCTGCCTGATCAACATTCAGAATTCTTTCCCCATATGCCCTGTTCTTTTTATTCTCGTTCCTCCTGTGTGTAGCATCGAGAGCTAGGTTACGGTGACATGCGGTCTTATGAAAAGAAGGCTCGCTGTCCCCGCGTCCAGAATCCTCGAACACTGACGTCCACACGGGCTTCCTTGGATGTGTTTGAAGTCCTGTGACGGAGGTTCTCACCGTCTATTGGTAGGAGGGGCGGTTCCACCATGACTACTACTACTACTACTATCACCACCATCGTTACCACCAAAACTACTATCATGACCACCATTACCATCATCCTTACCACTACAACACTGAGGCAGGACGTTCCACAGAAGGCTAGTGTATATTCTAACCGAGACAAATATAATACCATAGCAAGATAAAATAATGCTCTTCAATTCCGGTATATAAGCGGAGCATAATAATATAAGTTAAATTTATTATATGTCACAACAGAAGACAATAATCGAGAAGAAATACTTAGTTTAAATCTTAGAAAATTTTAACACCATAATATGCGTTGAAATAATATAAGTCATCATCATGAACATAGTAGTGGTAGATACAGTGGTGCAAATAATAGTAGTAGTACTGTATATAGTTCTAGTAATACATTATTACTTAACACACAATCCTTAAGAGTACAGTGCAATTAAAGCTAAATCATGAATGACACACACACACACGCACACGCACACACGCACACGCACACACACACACACACACACACTAGGAGAGACCGTGGGAGATAGACAAGGTTACCATGACAGAAGTAGCCAGAGTGAGGCACAAACGTATAGCACTGCAAGGAAAAAGCGGTCAAGTTCTCTGCCAACAAGAAGCCACTACAGATCACGACCTGCCCCGTCCCGCTCCTCACCGCGACCTTCACCTGTGACCTTCAGTGTCTGTAAGAAACTTGAGGTCACCGACACACTCTCAGGAATTTGTGTTCACCGGAAGTTGAAAGACAAAGAGGGAAAAACTGGATTGGATTTCATTGTTGCAAAATGTGAGGAAGCCGTTGTAGCAGTTCTCATGACATATAGTCTTCTAGCAAGAGAAGGTCATATTATTTCGACACCTTACACCTCCTGGTCATTGATACACCCAGCCGGAAGTAGTGCATACTATATCTAGGGCAGTTATACAACACCTGTACAGTAAAGGTATACACTCATCTGGCTAAGTCATGTACAGTTTCGGACATAATTCCCTCGACAACATTGGGTAAAATCAGACCGATTTAATCAGATTTCCCTCAATTTATGTGATCCACCTAACCTAACCTAACCTAACTTAACTTCATGTGATCAATCTTAACGCTCAGCATCACACACAACACTAAACACACAACACACAATACTGCCGTCACGCCTCACACACACACTACTGACTGAGTGTCACTCAGCTTCAACCCTCAATGTCACTATTAGTGTCACTCACCACCACTCGGCGTCACTCCCTCACTGTCACTCAAGGCATTCCATTCTTACACTCAACTCACTCAACACAGCGTCTTGAACCCAACAATTGTAAGTAAGGTTAAGTACATAAGTGGAGGTGATCTGGTGCAGCCGTGACTGACAACACCAGGGCACCAGATTTCTAAACGAGACTTGACCGAGGACAAACTACTGTGATAGGATGGACGTTAGAAAAATAACTCCTTCATAACAGTTCCGCGAGACACACAATTACTACAGGACAGTTACTACAGAGCCAACAGTTCCTGCATGACAAGTACTGAATGATCCACAATTCATGCACTACAGTTAACGTAAGTTAGATTCTTGCGTTACGACTTCTGCATGATCAACAGTTATTGCATGATTAACAGTTACTGTATAACTATCAGATACCTCAATAAGTTACATGGTTCTGGTGACCTCAGCCTCAGCACAAACAACCAACCACTCAGCTTCCAGACAACTTCCACAGCGAGCATCAACAACCAATCAGCTCCCTGGAATAACGTGGAAGTACTTGAAGGACAGAGTAAGAATTTTTTTTTCTCACCAGTAGAAAATTGCTTAATGCTACCACTATCACCTGGATGATCCTGGCACCGCTAGCCTTCCCTGACGAGCTTCATCAACTACCAAGGGAGAAAAAAGCGGATATCAAGTTTCAACACAAATGATCGCGATGCACCAGACACGAGGCGGCCATCTTAATTTTCTCTCCCCACACCAAGTCGTCCTCTAAATCATCTTTTATTATTATTATTATTATTATGATTATTATTATTATTATTACTCTTCACTGCAACACGTTATGAGGCGATTATTTTAATATTTCTGTTGCACTTAGATGAGGGAGTGGCCAATCTCTCGCTGGTTATGCTATGCACGGAGGAACCAAACCGAATTTATTTTCTTAATTATTGTCTTTTGCCAAGCCAAGTAAGGAGTAGCTATCTACATGTTGTTGTTTTCCTCCCCGTCAGGACCTTATATGGTATGTGTGTGTTAAAGATTCCGGTCAGGAGTGATATAGATTGAGGGCGGCTGTTGTGAGGGAGTACCGCCACCCATCTGAAGGAGTGCCTGCACCCACCTGAGGGAGTGTCGCCACCTACCTGAGGGAGCACCGCCACCCATCTGAGGGAGTGCAGCCACCTACCTGAGGGAGTGCAGCCACCCACCTGAGGGAGTACAGCCATCCACCTGAGGGAGTGCAGCCACCCACCTGAGGGAGTACAGCCATCCACCTGAGGGAATGCCTGCACCCACCTGAGGGAGTGTCGCCACCCACCTGATGGAATACAGCCACCCACCTGAGGGAATGCCTGCACCCACCTGAGGGAGTACAGCCATCCACCTGAGGGAATGCCTGCACCCACCTGAGGGAGTGTCGCCACCCACCTGATGGAATACAGCCACCCACCTGAGGGAGTACAGCCACCTACCTGAGGGAGTACAGCCACCCACCTGAGGGAGTGTCGCCACCCACCTGATGGAGTACAGCCACCCACCTGAGGGAGTGTCGCCACCCACCTGATGGAGTACAGCCACCCACCTGAGGGAGTGTCGCCACCCACCTGATGGAGTACAGCCACCCACCTGAGGGAGTGTCGCCACCCACCTGATGGAGTACAGCCACCCACCTGAGGGAATGCCTGCACCCACCTGAGGGAGTGTCGCCACCCACCTGATGGAGTACAGCCACCCACCTGAGGGAATGCCTGCACCCACCTGAGGGAGTGTCGCCACCCACCTGATGGAATACAGCCACCCACCTGAGGGAGTGTCGCCACCCACCTGATGGAGTACAGCCACCCACCTGAGGGAGTGTCGCCACCCACCTGATGGAGTACAGCCACCCACCTGAGGGAATGCCTGCACCCACCTGAGGGAGTGTCGCCACCCACCTGATGGAGTACAGCCACCCACCTGAGGGAGTACAGCCACCTACCTGAGGGAGTACAGCCACCCACCTGAGGGAGTGTCGCCACCCACCTGATGGAGTACAGCCACCCACCTGAGGGAGTGTCGCCACCCACCTGATGGAGTACAGCCACCCACCTGAGGGAGTGTCGCCACCCACCTGATGGAGTACAGCCACCCACCTGAGGGAGTGTCGCCACCCACCTGATGGGGTACAGCCACCCACCTGAGGGAGTACAGCCACCCACCTGAGGGAGTGTCGCCACCCACCTGATGGAGTACAGCCACCCACCTGAGGGAGTACAGCCACCCACCTGAGGGAGTGTCGCCACCCACCTGATGGAGTACAGCCACCCACCTGAGGGAGTGTCGCCACCCACCTGATGGAGTACAGCCACCCACCTGAGGGAGTGTCGCCACCCACCTGAGGGAGTACAGCCACCCACCTGAGGGAGTGTCGCCACCCACCTGAGGGAGTACAGCCACCCACCTGAGGGAGTGTCGCCACCCACCTGATGGAGTACAGCCACCCACCTGAGGGAGTGTCGCCACCCACCTGAGGGAGTACAGCCACCCACCTGAGGGAGTGTCGCCACCCACCTGATGGAGTACAGCCATCCACCTGAGGGAGTGTCGCCACCCACCTGATGGAGTACAGCCACCCACCTGAGGGAATGCCTGCACCCACCTGAAGAGTGCCGCCACCCACCTGATGGAGTGCCGCCACCCACCTGATGGAGTGCCGCCACCCACCTGAGGGAGTGCCGCCACCCACCTGAGGGAGTGCCGCCACCCACCTGATGGAGTGCCGCCACCCACCTGAGGGAGTGCCGCCACCCACCTGAGGGAGTGCCGCCACCCACCTGAAGAGTGCCGCCACCCACCTGAGGGAGTGCCGCCACCCACCTGATGGAGTGCCGCCACCCACCTGAGGGAGTGCCGCCACCCACCTGAGGGAGTGCCGCCACCCACCTGAGGGTGAAGCTCTATGAAAATATTTATGATGGACGTTGTTGATATCTTTCACAAGTCAGAAGCCTGGCACTGTTTATGTCCAGGCAAACTATATTTACACACCAATGACGTAGCTACATGTACTGTAGGTTCACCATGATGTACTGTACCGTCTCCATGGTGCAATGTACCGTCTCTATGTCGTACTGTACCGTCTCCATGGTACAATGTACCGTCTCCATGGCGTACTGTACCGTCTCCATGGCGCAATGTACCGTCTCCATGGCGTACTGCACCGTCTCCATGGCGTACTGTACCGTCTCCATGGCGTACTGTACCGTCTCCATGGCGCAATGTACCGTCTCCATGGCGTACTATACCGTCTCCATGGCGTACTGTACCGTCTCCATGGCGCAATGTACCGTCTCAATGGCGTAATGTATCGTCTCTATGGCGTAATGTACCGTCTCCATGGCGTAATGTACAGTCTCCAAGGCGCAATGTACCATCTCAATGGCGTAATGTATCGTCTCTATGGCGTAATGTACCAACTTCATGGCGTACTGTACCATCACCATGGCGTAATGTACCGTCTCCATGGCGTAATGTACCAACTTCATGGCGTACTGTACCATCACCATGGCGTAATGTACCGTCTCCATGGCGTAATGTACCATTTCCAAAACAGTATCGCTGCCCAATGAGTCGATGTGGTTTGTGGTGTCGTGAGCAAGGTTTAGGACCGGTTGGTACAGTCGACCACAGATCTTGGTACATTCTGTCATCTACTATGAGGATCAAATATCTGGTAATTTACTTGACAAAATTTCAAAATAACCTGCATATAAAGTTTTTTTCCCGCATATGTCATAAATATATATCTTGTTTATATTTGAATACTATCAAGCAGCCAAAATATAACGATGTACTAGAGAATAATTAAAGCATTTCAGCCAACGTTCTAAATTATAAATACAAAAAAAATTAATGATACCTTTTCGGAGACTATACGTTTAGGTTTAACACTGGATGGATGAAGCTTCACTCAACACGTAGCTTCAGCATACAGCTAGCTTCATCATGCCCGACACGTAGCTTCACCATACAGCTACTTCATCATGCCCGACACGTAGTTTCACCATACAGGTAGATTCACCATGCCCGACACGTAGCTTCACCTTGCCCTACACGTAGCTTCACCATACAGCTAGCTTCATCATGCCCAACACGTAGTTTCACCATACAGGTAGCTTCACCATGCCCTACACGTAGCTTCACCATGCCCTAAACGTAGATTCACCATACAGGAAGCTTCACCATACAGGTAGCTTCACCATGCCCTACACGTAGCTTCACCATACAACTATCTTCATCATACAGGTAGTTTCATCATGCCCTACAGGTAGCTTCACCATACAGGTAGCTTCATCACGCCCTACACGTAGTTTCACCATACAGGTAGCTTCACCATGCACGCAGCTTCACCATACAGGTAGCTCCACCATACAGGTAGTTTCATCATTCCCTATACGTAGCTTCACCATACAGGTAGTTTCATCATGCCCTACACGCAGCTTCACCATACATGTAGCTTCACCATACAGGTAGCTTCATCATGCCCTACACAAAGCTTCGCCATACAGGTAGCTTCACCATACGGGTAGCTTCACCATACGGGTAGCTTCACCATACAGATAGCTTCACAATACATGTAGCTTCACCATACAGGTAGTTTCACCATACAGGTAGCTTCACCATACAGGTAGTTTCACCAAACAGGTAGCTTTACCATACAGGTAGCTTCACCATACAGGTAGTTTCACCAAACAGGTAGCTTTACCATACAGGTAGCTTCACCATGCAGGTAGGTTCACCATACAGGTAGCTTCACCATACAGGTAGCTTCACCATACAGGTAGCTTCACCATACGGGTAGCTTCACCATACGGGTTGCTTCACCATACAGGTAGTTTCACTATACAGGTAGCTTCACCATACGAGTAGCTTCACCATCACTTATTCACTCAACTATCGCTCTTATTCACGAAGGTCCAGAAATTCGTCACAAAAACAGAGGAAGAAAAATTCTCCCGTGGACCAGTGTGTGTTGTACGGGGTCACTCAAGCTTAACTTAGGGACCTGACGGCAATTACCTTCTTATTTACGATCAAGTCTGGGTTGTGTTCGCATACCAATCATTAGAACATCAGTATCATTTTTGTCCTCAATGATAGGGTGATCATTTTGAAAAGTTCTAAAGATGACTTTGAAGACAGGGTTTTGGTAGGGTTTATGGACAAGGGTGTGGCGCTGTAACACTCAGGGATGGAATGTTGTGTTCGTGATGAGGAAGAAACAACGCTCACCCACACCAACCATCTGATAACGTCCATGGATAGGTTTCTCTCCTCTACCACTACTTGCCGAGTCAATATGCTGCATAAAACAAGGTCATCTCTCGTGTTTTTATGGTTTATCTGTTTATAATCACGCACCATTAATATGAACCATGCAGATAGGTATATAGAACCCGCCTGAACATGCTATAGTTCCATACAGATAATGTGATCTTCAAATACTGCCCTTAGATTTACCGACCATTTGACACAGCACGTTACTGCAGCACCGTCCTCAAGATCACTAATATGACAAGACACGAAAGATTATCTGAGCCTGTATCTAGACCCTAAACATCCGCGTAACTCCTTATCGTGATTGAGACATGAAAGAGAGATGATTCACAGTCATGTCCACTCGACAAAATTTTCAACCCTCCACTTAATAAAAAAAATAATCCGGAACCAAGAATAAATAAGTAGCATTAGTTGGAGATTTTACGAGAGGTTTATCGGCGAAAAAAGAAAAATATTCAAGAAACATATATGATAAAATAGTATTAATTTACTGTTTTATCGGAATTAATTATAAAAAAAATCCTTATCCCAATAAAATTAAAACGAAATAAAGCTACATGCGAAATATACGACTTTTTCTACGTAAAAGGACTAAAAAAAAAACAAGAAAAAATTACGGAACTTAGCAGAAACAAGTAGTAGAATTAATTGGCCATATTACGAGACATATTTTGGCGGAATAAAAACATCATCTCGTATGTCTTGTGGTGAAGACGGCTGAGCTCTGGGGTAGACTTGTATTGATGTACTAAACCAGTCCTTAGGGTACTTATTAGTGAATATATGGCTCGGTAAATTTGTCGGGGACTTTATTATGTTCCTCTTGAATATAAAGGACACTGTCGATATGGTAATGAACATGGAGGATGGCTCTCTCTCTCTCTCTCTCTCTCTCTCTCTCTCTCTCTCTCTCTCTCTCTCTCTCTCTCTCTCTTATTCAGGCTTTCCCTCTTCTAATTCCCCCGAGACTTTGAAAACACTGTCACATACTTTGAATCGTAATCCCCTTCATTTGCATAATTACACCATGAGACTCTAACCTGCTGGTGTGTTGATGCCCACAAGCGCGCTGGCCAGGGAGGGCGGGCGGGGCAGTGAATATATCTGGGAGAGAATTGTTGTCAGGATAATGTCAATTCCCTTTGTAGAGGAACACACAAACACCGAGAACATGTAGGAGAGTCTGTCTGTCTGTCTGTCTGTCTGTCGGTATGCATGTATAGGTGTATTATGTATGTATCGGTCATCTTTACTCCCGACTCACGTATGTGTTGGGTGGATCAAGGAATTTATAGTATCCAAAATAGAGGGGAGGGAACTCACAGTAAGGGGAGAGAGATGCAAAACAAGTGTAGAGAGGAACAGGAGAACCACGTTTATATCTTTTTCATCTATTCATTTGTTTTCTTCTTTTATTATTTTTTTTTGCGGTTGTCGTCAAAGCAGATGTAGTGTTAAGAGGATGTCTTCTCTTTGGTTTCTTATTGAACTATTATGTAAAAGGAAACATGATAGAGGCTGTAAGACCTGATATTTTTGGGGGGCTTTTATTAGATATAATTATTCGGATTGTTTTAGGTTATCTTATTTGGTCTCACCTGTACACTTAACTTCACTTCAATCATCAATATAATCGTCCTCAAGAATTGTTTTTGTAAATTTTTAATCTAGACGGTGAAAATTGGGTAAAATTCCCCCCAAATTAATACAATATACATTAAATGAACTTGTGTATTGAGGTGAATACCATTCCCACAATGTCCTTTTTCGTCTGTATCACATAACATATTCAGCTCTTTGATCTACGAACACACGCTCTTTCAAATATTGTAAACAAGAATGACAGATTTAGTGGTGATACTCATTATTGCTGACGTGTGCTTTAGTGGGAACGTGTTGGAATACTAATTGCAATATTATCAAACGTATGAATGTATTTACATTGATATAACACGTCTATTGACACTGATGTACTACATGTTATATACAAATGAAAGTATTACAGTTAAGGCGCATGAGCAACTTCAAATCACACACACACACACAAAATTACAAAGAAAATCCCCCTTCCCCCCGCCTCACACGAAGAGGAAAAATGAAAAATTATCGAAGCCTTGAGATATCTTACGTCCACCAGTCCTCTCGGTGAATCTTGCAGTCAACAAGTCCATCTCATCTGCATCAAATCTCTGGGGAGGTCATATATCCAACCATCCCTTCTCCGGGAGATTCTTGACACCGGACACGCCGCCCCGAGGACATATGACAAATAGGATATCATTAGAGAGGCCGACACGAGTGCTGTGGCACTCGGACACATTTACCCTAAGTTATATTCCACGAACCAGCGACCCCGGCAGGAGACGCTGAGAGGACGTGAGATTGTTTTCTGGCTATAAATCTCCCGACAGACGACTGGAGGTCAAAACTTTTGGAGCTTCTAAACTTGAAAAAAAACTGGAGGTAATCTTGTGGCCGGAGTGAGGACTGGGTGAAGATGTTTTTTTTTAGTTTAACAAATTTATTGGCAGAGCTTGTAGTACAGTTTGCCTATTATGAGTAATTCAGTCAGGTCTTGACACTGAGGGTGGTATCACTTCTCACTGCCACGCAGGACGGAGGTTCATATATAAAGAAATACATCATATTCTTTAACAGCTATATACACTTTTATACAGTATATATAGAGGTCAGATTCATGTGGGTAATGTCACTGTTCACTGCCATGCAGGACACTTAACTACTACTACTACTACTACAATATCTTTACGATATTACTAAAGCAGCTTAACTACTACAATATCTTTACTAAATTACTACAGCATCTTAACTACTACAACATCTTAACTACTACTACTACAATGTCTTTACTATATTACTACAGCATCTTAATTACTACTACTACAGCATCTTAACTACTACTACTACAACATCTTTACTATATTACTACAGCATCTTAACTACTACTACTACAACATCTTAACTACTACTACTACAGCATCTTAACTACTACTACTACTACAGCATCTTAACTACTACTACTACATCATCTTAACTACTACTACTACAACATCTTAACTTAACTACTACTACTACAGCATCTTAACTACTGCTACTACAACATCTTTACTATATTACTACAGCATCTTAACTACTACTACTACAGCATCTTAACTACTACTACTACTACAACATCTTAACTACTACTACTACAGCATCTTAACTACTACTACTACAATACCTTTACTATATTACTACAGCATCTTAACTACTACTACTACAGCATCTTAACTACTACTACTACTACAACATCTTAACTACTACTACTACAGCACCTTAACTACTACTACTACAATACCTTTACTATATTACTACAGCATCTTCACTACTACTACTACAGCATCTTAACTACTACTACTACAACATCTTTACTATATTACTACAGCATCTTAACTACTACTACTACAGCATCTTAACTACTACTACTACAACATCTTAACTACTACTACTACAGCATCTTAACTACTACAGCATCTTAACTACTACTACTACTACAGCATCTTAACTACTACTACTACAACATCTTAACTACTACTACTACAGCATCTTAACTACTACTACTCCAACATCTTAACTACTACTACTACTACAGCATCTTAACTACTACTACTACAACATCTTAACTACTACTACTACTACAGCATCTTAACTACTACTACTACAACATCTTAACTACTACTACTACAGCATCTTAACTACTACTACTACAACATCTTTACTATATGACTACAGCATCTTAACTACTACTACTACAACATCTTCACTACTACTACTACAGCATCTTAACTACTACTACTACAATATCTTTACTATATTACTACAGCATCTTAACTACTACTACTACAACATCTTAACTACTACTACTACAGCATCTTAACTACTACTACTACTGCAGCATCTTAACTACTACTACTACAGCATCTTAACTACTACTACTCCAACATCTTAACTACTACTACTACAACATCTTTACTATATTACTACAGCATCTTAACTACTACTACTACAACATCTTAACTACTACTACTACAACATCTTAACTACTACTACTACGACAACATCTTTACTATATTACTACAGCAGCTTAACTACTACTACTACAGCATCTTAACTACTATTACTACAGCATCTTAACTACTACTACTACAATATCTTCACTATATTACTACAGCATCTCAACTTCTACTGCTACTACTACACTATAACATGTTCAGTATGAGGCTGAGGAACAAAATTCCAACCTCATTATTTTATATTTTGAAATATCTCCCTAAATTTCAAGTTTAGGTCACCAGACGAACCACCAGATATTAATATTATTATTACTTTCAAAATGGATCGGGTTCAACTTGTCCAATTCAGAGAAGCTCTCAAGGAGTTGGAGAATCTGGAGGCTCTCCGGACTTCGTCTGTATTAAGCCTTCACCTCCCATCATCTTCCTCCCTGATGCTCGTCAAAAATAGAATCAAGGATGAACAAAGCCGCGCGGCCAACATAAAGTCCGTTTCCAACCGCTCTTCAGTGCAAGAAGCACTGAAAAGCGCTGTGGATATTCTATCCACAGTCAATGCCATGCCACCCCATGGGCTTTTAGTGTTTTACGGCCAATCAGTTCTCAACAGAGCAACCGGTGAGGTGAGTCGCCTTCGCCGGACGTTAACACCTCCTCAACCAGTTCAAGAATTTAAATACGATGTCAGCAAGACATTCTCCACGCACTCACTGCACCAATTACTCATCTCCCAAGAGGGAGGCGTTGGCTACATCGTCATCGATGGGTCAGCGGTTGCCCTTGGAACGCTCTCTGAAAATGGACTAAAAGTCCACCACCATGAGAACGTGGACATTCCAAAAAAGCACGGCAGAGGTGGCCAGTCCGCTCCCAGGTTCCAGCGCATCCGCCTAGAAAAGAGACAATTGCTGGTGAAGAAAGTAATTGCTCTCAGCGAAGATTATTTTATGACTGAAAATAAAGCGACCGTGCAGGTTCAGGCCCTGGTGGTAGGGGGTCCTGGTCAGCTGAAGGACCAATTGGTTGAGCGTCTCCCTCAGCTCTTGAAGAGTGCTGTAAGATCTGTAATAAACACCTCATACTCCGGCCGTCAAGGTCTGAGGGAGGCCATCAATGGCACACGGGACCTCCGCCAGCACATGCTTTTGGAAAAGTCTAACACTGTCCTCAGTTCCATATTTGAAAAACTCAGGGACGATGAACCGGACATGGTCTGCTTTGGTGATGAAGTTCGAGCGGCCATGGAGGATGGTGCCGTCAAAGTTGTCGTGCTATGGGACGAGTCCCCTGAACTCGCCTATTTTACAGAAAACTGTCCCGAGGGGACTGAGTTAATGGCGATACCCAACACAACTAATAATACCCAAATGCTTATAAGCACGTTTGGGGGAATAGCGGCCTTAAATAAATACCCAAGAGCCGTCCCAAACGAAGAAGAGGCCGAGTGAGGCAAAAAAAAAAAAAAAATAAATAAATAAAAAAAATAAATAAATAAATAAAAAAAAAAAATAAAAATAAAAAAAAATGTAAACAAAAATAAAATAAATTTTTATTTTTACTTTTATAAATAACAGGACTTTTCTTACTAAAACTAGTCGTTCTCAAATAACCACTTAAAATGTACCAAAATGAACTTCACATAAGAAAGTAAACACCACCATTAACATTTCATTACAATAACAAACAATGTCTTCCTTTCACTCCTATGATATACCTTACTTTAATACATATTATACATATCAATGTATAGTCAATAATATCCAAAACCATTACTCATTATCTTTATTTCACTAAACCTAATGAATATATATAGTGAGCGTAGGTAACATCCTATTAAATCTATATAGTGAGCGTAGGTAATACATCTAGCAAACCAAAACAATTACACAAAAGATAAGTATCTAAGCTAAGACAATGTTAACTAATTATCACTGGGATACTAACCTAACCTAACATAATGTTACGGTCGTCCCCCTATTGTATTTAGTTTCTGTTGTTTCCCGTTTTTCTTTAGAATCGAATTTCAAAGCCTATGGTAAAGACTTTGAAAAAGTTCTTGATTATTTTATATAAGTCTGTATACTAGTATTTGTTTCATTATGTAAACTTTGTAGAATGTATTCTTATTTTTTATACAGTTATGAAAGACTGTAAGAAGCAGTTGTGAAGCATAAAAGGAATTAGAAATTATATGTTGATGAAACAAGAAAGCATTGGAACATTGTTTTGGTTCTGGTGGCTCTCTCTGTAGCTTGGTTGAGGATAGGAGGGTCAAACTTGTGTGGTGCACATTTATCTATATTTTCTAGGCAATCATGGATAATTGTGGTGTTAACTAAAGTGCAATATGTTCATTATAGTCTAAAGAATATTATAGCAGTGAGAGAGTATTGTGTTTGGTGGAGGTAACATTATTCTGAGTGAATTGATTTGCGGCCTTTTGAACACATATTTATTATATTTTGTTGTAATTTTGAAGCTGTGTTTTGATCAAACCAGTTTTAATGGGAACAGTGGTATTGAAATAAACACCTGTCAGCTGTCAGGAGGTTGTTAGCCTATGGACTGACTATACATCCTCTAGTGCAGTGGTTCTTAACCTTTTTTGAGTCACGGATAAAACCATATTATGATAGAAACTCTACAGAAAATGATATGAATAACAAGGTGAATTGTCTATGTGTCAGGTCTGATGATGAAAAGATGAAAGTGAAGATATGAAGTTGGGGAGATGTGAAAATAAACTGTTAAATAATTCAGGTGTGTTGAATAATTTAGAAAAGAAACTTGATCATTTAGGAACTGAGAAGAGAAATCAAATCATACAAATTATACATGAGTTCAGGCCTTTGTTTTCTGATGTTCCTTGGAGAACTGAGGTATTACAGCATGATGTTGAGGCTGAGAATACAACACCCATTAAGCAACACCCATATAGAGTGACTCCTAAGATGAGAGAGATAATGAGACAAGAAGTACAGTATATGGTTGATAATGATATGACTGAAAGAAGTAACAGCCCTTGGAGTTCACTCTGTGTATTGGTGACTAAACCTGATGGTATTTCATATAGATTTTGTACTGATTACAGAAAAGAAAATACAGTAATGTAACCAAAGCTGACTCATATCCTATTCCTAGAGTGGATGATTGTATTGACCAGATAGGAGATGCTAAATTTATAACTAAGATGGATTTGTTGAAAGGATATTGGGAAGTACCACTGACTGAAAGAGCAAAAGAAATGTCTTCATTTGTGACTATGGAAGGTTTATATCAGCATAAAGTGTTACCCTTTGGTATGAAAACAGCGGTAGTACTTTCCGAAGATTAGTTAATCAAGTATTGTATGATGTTAAAGGTTGTTCTGTGTGTATAGATGATATTGTACTGTATTAAAAAACTTGGGAAGAACATTTGTATTTAATTAGAGAAGTAGTGAATCAAGCAAACTTGACTGTAAACCTTGTGAAGAGTGAATTTGCTGTAGAATATCTAGGTTATATTGTTGGTCAGGGAAGTGTCAAACCAATTAATGCTAAGGTGGAAAGTACTGTGAAATTTCTTGCACCTACAAATAGAAGAGAATTATTAAGATTTCTGGGTATAAGTGGATATTATCGTAGGTTTTGTAAGAACTTTTCAACCATTGCTTTACCATTAACCAATCTGTTGCCAAAGAAAGTCAAATTTGTGTGGAGTGTTCATTGTGAAGACGCGTTTAAAAAATTGAAACAGATACTTATACATAAGTGCACCCATGCTTTTTACTGTAAATTATGATAAACCGTTTAAATTGTATGTAGATGCTAGTGATTATGGAGCTGGTGGAGTTTTAATGCAAGAGAAAGATGATGTTGAGTATCCCAGGTAGAAGGCAAGTGGTGGAGAGAGAGAGAGAGAGAGAGAGAGAGAGAGAGAGAGAGAGAGAGAGAGAGAGAGCCTGGAGACTTCGACCGTATTTCCTCGTGTAAAGGACTGAGGATGAGCTTATGATTGGCGAGGATTATATGGGTGTGGAAGGTGGGATGGGGAGGCGAGCGAAGATTTGTAGGAAGACGAGATGAGTGAGGAAAAGGGGAAGAAAAGGAGGAAATATCGACCCCGAGACTGTGTGACTTACCATGAATTGGGTGTCCATCCTTCAAAGACAGCGTAAGGATGAAGTTATGAAGGATAGATGAAGCCGAAGGAGTAGGATAAAGGGGGAGAAGGCGTGTCCAAGAGAACAGAATTCACTACACAGTTTGGGCCTGGGTCTCACACGCTGAGATGGTGATGGTAAGGTTGTCTTGGGTTGGGTGTAACGTTATTGGAATTTTCTTGCCGACTATCTTTGAAACTACAATTATATCCCATAACATTACACAACACCACACTACACCCATAACACCACACTTTAACACACAACACCACACTAGCTTATGTTGGAGAGAGAGATCACTGGTTCAATTATCACAGAGTATTATGTTAGCAGCAGACGACATGTTAATGCATGTTAATGTTAATGAAGAGAAATCCCATTACAGACGTAGAGAGAGAGAGAGAGAGAGAGAGAGAGAGAGAGAGAGAGAGGTTGATAAGGCGACCAAATCTATTCCCATTTACTCAACGTGTAAGTAAAGACGTTATTTTTGTAACTATTAGTAAGAGATGAATGAGATTATCAAGGTACATTATTTTATGAGGGTGGAAATGACAACAGATTTGCTTACCTTTCATATTCTCTCTCTCTCTCTCTCTTTAATCTATACCCCCTTCTCTCCATACACAGATACACCAGTACATTCCCTGTAGATAGCATCAGGGCGAAATTCATATCATAACACGAGCCAATACTTCAGTGTAGCTCCCTCCCTCCTTCCTTACCTTCTTTCTTATCTTCCTCCCTTCCTACCTCCCTCCCTTATTCCTTACCTACTTCTCTTCTCTCTTACCTCCCTCCCTCCCTCCTTACCTCTCTACCCCCCTACCACACACACACACACACACACATCAGTACACGATATCACAACAAACTTCAAAACTTCCACCATAAGACTGTAACTTCGAATGCCTGTTTCCTGCCCGTCTGGCTTTCCATGTTTACTTATGCCAGAAGAATTTACATAAGCTGTTGCTCGGCTCTGGTTAAGTCATCGTTTGTGTCCGGAAATATTGTGACTCACTCGGCTAAACTTGTCGGAGGAGTGTGACGTAATTTGGTACTTGTGGGCAAATAACTCTCCGTCTGTCTCTGTTTACGTGTCCCCCGTAAATTGTATATGTCTTTTGTGAGTCACTCCATATGTGCGTCCATGCGCGTGCTTCCGTATAGTGCATGCGTGTGTCTGCGTTATCGATTTAAACGGTATTTCTCACTCACTCACACTCAATACGCTTTCTCTCTTTCCATTTGTTTTTATGCCTCTCTCTCTCTCTCTCTCTCTCTCTCTCTCTCTCTCTCTCTCTCTCTCTCTCTCTCCCACTTGACGAGAAGAAGCATAGACTATCAAACTCCGCCAGCAGCATCCACTTACACCTCACTTCTCAATACTTAAGTGGCCACGAGAAGATGCTTACACACTATGTCTCCCATTCTCCCGCCTGACTCTGATTATGAAGGAAGAGGAGAAAGGGGGGTAGGAGATAGAGGAGAAGGAGGGGTATGAAGTAGAGGAGGTAGGAGGATGTGGAGGAGGAGGATGTGGAAGAGAAGGAGGCGAGGGCGGGACTATTATCTTCTTTTCCCTTTCTTCATTTCCTCCTCTTCTTTCCCCCTCGTTTCTCCTCATTTCTCAACTTCTTATTCTCTCTATTATCTACACTCTTCCTCCTCCAATCCTTCAATATCCTCTTCTTTCCATTACCCTTTTCCTTCTTTCTCTTTCCGCATCCCCCTTCCTTTTTCTTCATCATTCGTTTTTCTCTCCCTCAGTCCTCCTCCTCCTACTTTACCCCCGTTCTCTTCCTCTCTCCTCCCTCCTTCCTGTTCCTTCCACCTACCCCATCTTCCCTTTGCTCTCCTTTCCCTCTTTAGGTTATCTTATTTGGTCTCACCTGTACACTTAACTTCACTTCAATCATCAATATAATCGTCCTCATGAATTGTCTTTGTAAATTTTTAATCTAGACGGTGAAAATTGGGTAAAATTCCCCCCAAAATTAATACAATATACATTAAATGAACTTGTGTATTGAGGTGAATACCATTCCCCCAATGTCCTTTTTCGTCTGTATCACATAACATATTCAGCTCTTTGATCTACGAACACTCGCTCTTTCAAATATTGTAAACAAGAATGACAGATTTATTGGTGATACTCATTATTGCTGACGTGTGCTTTAGTGGGAACGTGTTGGAATACTAATTACAATATTATCAAACGTATGAATGTATTTACATTGATATAACACGTCTATTGACACTGATGTACTACATGTTATATACAAATGAAAGTATTACAGTTAAGGCGCATGAGCAACTTCAAATCACACACACACACACAAAATTACAAAGAAAATCCCCCTTTCCCCCCGCCTCACACGAAGAGGAAAAATGAAAAATTATCGAAGCCTTGAGATATCATACGTCCACCAGTCCTCTCGGTGAATCTTGCAGTCAACAAGTCCATCTCATCTGCATCAAATCTCTGGGGAGGTCATATATCCAACTATCCCTTCCCCGGGAGATTCTTGACACCGGACACGCCGCCCCGAGGACATGTGATAAATAGGATATCATTAGAGAGGCCGACACGAGTGCTGTGGCAGTCGGACACATTTACCCTAAGTTATGTTCCACGAACCAGCGACCCCGGCAGGAGACGCTGAGAGGACGTGAGATTGTTTTCTGGCTATAAATCTCCCGACAGACGACTGGAGGTCAAAACTTTTGGGGCTTCTAAACTTGAAAAAAAAAAAACTGGAGGTAATCTTGTGGCCGGAGTGAGGACTGGGTGAAGATGTTTTTTTTTAGTTTAACAAATTTATTGGCAGAGCTTGTAGTACAGTTTGCCTATTATGAGTAATTCAGTCAGGTCTTGACACTGAGGGTGGTATCACTTCTCACTGCCACGCAGGACGGAGGTTCATATATAAAGAAATACATCATATTCATTCACAGCTATATACACTATCGTGGTCCTAAATGCTATCTGGCCGCTGGAGGAGGCCCTAAAGATGCCCTGGGCCTGTAATATGACCTTAAAGACTCCCAATATTAATATCACGGCCCAGAAGAGCCCCTGATCCTGTCTCAAGACTCACACACTCCCCCATACTGTAAATTCTTCATCCACAGCTAAAAAAGAAAAATGTCAGTAAAAACACATTGGTTGCCATACTCCCGGGGGACACCTTAACTGGTTATACAACAGTGACCCTGACCTCTGACCCAGTAATCTCCGCTATCAATATGAAGCTTTTTATCCCTGGGGCCAAGGTCCTTATGGAAATTCGTGTTCAGTGGTGTATAGAAACTACCCAAGTCACCGCCAAGAACAAAAGAGTCGTTTACAGACACAGATGGCGATAGTAATCATCTGAGGCAGCCAATATAATAATAATAATAATAATAATAATAATAATAATAATAATTAACGGTTTATTGAAAGAGCTTGCCAGCCAGAAGGCTGAAAATATACAGTTACATATTTGGGGAATGGGTTTCGAATTACAAATAATATACAAGTAACATAAGTAATACAAATAAGATATATAATAACTAGATGGGGAAAAGCTCAAACTACAGTGCATCTCGCCCCTCTACTATATATTTATACTTGTTATACACCGTTTATTTCTTATACACTAGATTATTTACCATGTTGTAAGAATATATAAACTTGTACATTTCTATCAAGTGTCTTTTTAAATGAGCATCAGATCTTAAGAGTCTCAGCAATGTAAAATTATTATCACAGATGCAAACACAGAGTAAAAGACGTGAGGCTGAGAGGAGGTGGAACTGTTGGATGATGAAGGACCAGGAAGTGAACATAGAGAGGCAACACCCACACCATCACACTCTATACCATATCACCACACACACCACACACCCACACCACACACACAGATTACCTAAATTAGAGCCCCTGGAGAATTATGACCCACATAAAAAATTGACGTATTTACTTTACTTCCTGATGCCTGGATAGTGTCTCTCACCGTCAGGGTGTCTATGTCTCGTCCACTAATGAGACACTACTTCCCTCCCTCCCTCCCTCACTCCCTCCCTAACTTCCTCGCTACCTCCTCCCTCCCTCCCAAACTTCCTCGCCACCCCCTCCATCCCTAACTTCCTCGTTCCTCCCCTCCCTCCCTGCCTCCCTCCCTTACCTGACCTCACCTGTGTCCCAAAATCGACCATGGACCATTAACACACATTAACATAAATCATGCACACTATAGAAAGTATTTTAATATATTGGAAATAATTGAAATATTTTAATAATTCAATAGATAAGAAAAACTTCGATATATCTATAATTGAATGTATAAAAAAAAACCCACAGAGATATATCTATAATTCAATTCAAATTTTGACATTATATTCTGGGTTTATCCTGTGTTGGTTTAAGTAGCAGAGTGTAACAAATATTTGATTTGTTTTGTTCTTCCAAGACTTGTTGTGACCTCAGTTGGGATATTGTGAGTTACCTGAGTCACCTTCACAACACCGGAGGAACATGAACCATTATACTATCACCTTCACCTCAGTCATCTCAAGTCACCTAAAATCACTTCACCTCAACACGTCAAGTGAAGAGTGAGTTGAGTCTCTACCACGAGATATATCACCTGAGACTGATAAGGGACTATACGGAAATTATTTTAATGTTCCTGAAATTGCCACCAAATAATATCCTTGTGTGTGTGTGTGTGTGTGTGTGTGTGTGTGTGTGTTTTATGCCATTTAAATCGCATGACCCGTTGGTAACATGTATTAATTGCTGTTTATCAAGACATAACTTAATTTCCGATATAACTACCGGTACCAAATTTTGACTCTCGTGCGACCAACATACACAAAAATGTTCCTGTACCATTTTCTTCTCATCACACACACACACACACACACACACACACACACACACACACACACACCAAAAAAATCTAAACACGACTTTTACAATTCAAATAACAAAAATCTTCAGCGGTAAATTTTACATTAACAGCAATGATCTTTGAGGGCGAAGCTTGTAGCAGTATTGTATCACGTCAAAAGTCAGCCTTGGTGAGAGGTAAGGAGAGAGGGTGATAGGAGGAAGTGTATTGGTGATGGAAGATAATGGAAGGGTAGTAGGAGAGAAGGGCTGAAGTAGGAGGAATGAGGGGCAGGAGGGGAGGAATGAGGGGCAGGAGGGGAGGAATGAGGGGCAGGAGGGGAGGAATGAGGGGCAGGAGGGGAGGAATGAGGGGCAGGAGTGGAGGAATGAGGGGCTGGAGGGGAGGAATGAGGGGCAGGAGTGGAGGCATGAGGGGCTGGAGTGGAGGCATGAGGGGCAGGAGGGGAGGAATGAGGGGCAGGAGGGAGGAATGAGGGGCAGGAGGGGAGGAATGAGGGGCAGGAGGGGAGGAATGAGGGGCAGGAGGGGAGGAATGAGGGGCTGGAGGGGAGGAATGAGGGGCAGGAGGGGAGGAATGAGGGGCTGGAGGGGAGGAATGAGGGGCTGGAGGGGAGGAATGAGGGGCAGGAGGGGAGGAATGAGGGGCAGGAGGGGAGGAATGAGGGGCAGGAGGGGAGGAAGCAGGGGCTGGAGGGGAGGAAGCAGGGGCAGGAGGGGAGGAATGAGGGGCAGGAGGGGAGGAATGAGGGGCAGGAGTGGAGGAATGAGGGGCAGGAGGGGAGGAATAAGGGGCTGGAGGGGAGGAATGAGGGGCAGGAGAGGAGGAAGCAGGGGCAGGAAGAGGCTAGTATATGACACACTCGGTATAGTGAAGGTGGAGGTGTGGGACCAGGAGGTTGATTGCAGAAGAACACAGTACTACCCCGTAACATATAGCCCCACTCTACTATCAGGACCCACACACCATCCAGTTCCCCAAACACCACCCAGTCCCCAAACACCACCCAGTCTCCAAACACCCCCCAAACACCACCTACAACCCACACACCCCTCACGCCACACACACACAATAAAATGGCTTCGTCGCGTCATCATTCATCACCTTGAGAGGCTACGATCAAAACAAAAGACCCTATAGCCGCCGACCCCCACCTAGACCCTACCTATCTGTGATCGCCTGGAGGTGCTGGCCGCCGCTACACTCTACCTTCTTCATTTTTATTAGGAAACAGTTACGCGTCGGTCAAGGGATTAGATTTTTCTTATGGTGGTTACAAGGATGAGCAATTCACAACAACAAAACCAACACACACACACACACACACACACACACACACACACACACACACACAAGCGCACGTACACATATTGACACTGTTGACCCCTGCACTCAATTGGCAAGATGGGATCGCCGTGCACCTTGAAGACGAACTGAATATCAAATGAAGAACGCTTACTAATCTGAACAAAGATCAAACCACCGATAACAATAACAATTCAAGATGGTTAAAGAAACAATACGTTAAGCACACACACCATAAGTCATAAAGCAACAGTAGCACGTATTTTACACTGCGCCACACACGCGACAAAACGCCATTATCTCCAATACAAAATCACTGCCTCAACATGACGTCTCACATGGATGAGCAGTTATTGTTCCCAGCGGTAATATGATGCACTTAATGGCTCACGTGTCCCGCTGCTCTGGATGTGGTAATGGTGGGGAGTGAGTTACAGTCTTCAAGACGTAACAGTTATGAGGGAATAATACTAATAATGATTTATGTACACCGTTAACACTAGTGAAATATACCAAATAATAAACGTGAGGCTCATTTATTGCACAATCAAGGTAGTCAACTATATGAAACAAATACTGCAGATTCTTGTTTCCCAAAAAGCCCCAAAGTAACCAAACAAAGACACATGTGGTAGGTAAGTCGAGGTCAACAAAGACAGCACTGAAAAAACATATACACAACACCGTAATTGATCAATGAAATCATAATTCTGGTTTAGGCAGAAAAAAAAAATTTCATCTTTCCATTTCGACAAGATAATCACCATCAATCAACCCCCACCTTCTGTGTGACGCAGTTTGATATCAATAAAACCATTGGCTATAATTACAAAGAGGGTCAAAAGGCCTACCTGTGGATCATATGCCAAGGGTAGCACCAGGTGGCAGGTAATGAGCACACTTATGTCTACTACAGCCAGGTGAGTTTTGTTTATAATTACAGTAGTGTATTGTTGGAGGTGTTGGTGACCCATCTGTCTCAACCTGTTGTCTGTATGTGACCCACCCTCAGTATATGACCCACCCTCGGTATGTGACCCACCCACAGTATGTGACCCACCCTCAGTATATGACACCACCCTCTGTATGTGACCCACCCTCAGTAATGACACCACCCTCAGTATATGACACCACCCTCTGTATGTGACCCACCCTCAGTATGTGACCCCACCCTCGGTATGTGACCCACCCTCAGTATATGACACCACCCTCAGTATGTGACCCACCCTCTAATCTAGCTCACCCCCTAATACCTGGCCCACCCTCTACATCTGACCCACCTTCTCTATCTGAACCCACCCTCTGCATGTGAGCCCACCCTCTGTATCTGGCCCACCCACTGCACGGCTCAGTACCCTTGATCCACCTTCAGTAAGGGTAATATCTCCCATCTTTACGACCATCACTTACCATTTACCTCCCACGTCACTGTCTCTTCCCCTCCCATGGCTATCTTACATCCACTATCATCCACTTTCACCACTGTCATCCACTATCACTACTATCATCCACTTTCACCTACTATCATCCACTTATCATCCACTTATCATCCACTTTCATCTACTGTCATCCACTATCACTACTATCACCACTTTCGCCTACTATCATCCACTTACCATCCACTTATCATCCACTTTCATCTACTGTCATCCACTATCACTACTATCACCACTTTCGCCTACTATCATCCACTTATCATCCACTTTCATCTACTGTCATCCACTATCACTACTATCACCACTTTCGCCTACTATCATCCACTTATCATCCACTTATCATCCACTTTCATCTACTGTCATCCACTTTCATCTACTATCATCCACTTTCATCAACTATCACCACTATCATCCACTTTCATCTACTGTCATCCACTTTCATCTACTATCATCCACTTTCATCAACTATCACCACTATCATCCACTTTCATCTACTGTCATCCACTTTCATCTACTATCATCCACTATCAGTCCTCCTTCTTCCCCCTAACCCTTCTCCTCCTCCTCCTCAACCCTAACCCTTCATCATCCATCTCATCATCCGTCACGGCATACTCTCCCGACCTTCCCAGCTTCGATTATAACGTTGAGCGACCTACACCGGTCTCATTCCTCATCCTATCCAACTATCCCTGCTTGAGCCTATCCCACTATCCCTGCTTGAGCCTATCCCAATATCCCTGCTTGAGAATATCCCACTATCCCTGCTTGAGCCTATCCCACTATCCCTGCTTCATCCCATCCAACTATCCCTGCTCCATCCTATCCTACTATCCCTTTCGCCACAACTCCAGATAGAAGACCTCACCTACCCTCCTCTCCCCCACCCAATATCTCTTCCACTCCAAACCTTAACAAAAACACTATGAGACTCGGCTGGTAAATATCACTGTTTTCTTAGTAAATAACCTAAGAATACTTCCTCATGTCGTCAACGTTCATACGGTTAGGTTAGGTTATGTATCACGATGGATTAGTCAACGATTGAAATAAGCCATTACAGGCCGCGATCAATGGTAAAAGTGAATCAATGTCCCTGTTGAGGTGCGCGCCTGGGTCAGTCGAGATAGCGTCACTGAATAAAATTGAATAAAATTTCATCCTTGGGAATAATAATGTATTGCATTCAGAATGGAAATCAAGGACGAGGGGTGATATATATGCTAACGACCTACACTACTGTCAGGTTTGATCTAAATCAAAGAAATAAGGAAAAGATTTATGGCAAAATGTCGACTCAAGTTTAAGTTCCAGACAACTATACCTTGAATTATGACACTAAAATCTTTATGTTGTGTTTAGTGTCCATCACATTAAGACTCATTCACTCTATAGGAATCAACTCTTTCCTTGTTCATTGTCCTTTTTTTTACGATAAGCGCATTACGTAACGTGAGGTGTCTAGTAGGCAGGACACCCAGGTTACTTCTCCATGGCTCCCGGGACATGATGAACATATGCCATACCCGTATCACAGTTTTTTTTTCAAAGTTGTATTTGTACCAATTTAACAATCTAAACGTATATATTTACACTCGCTCAAAAAAAAAATATCTTTACAGAATTGTGTTGAGAAACATGACGTAACGGACGAAGGATTTTGACAACCCTACCAAGACAGCAAGAGTCGCAGTGTTTATTCTGAAATTCATCAACCTGCCCTACCCCTCCCACCCCAATTAAAGATTTTTTTGAGTGACTGTACCTATTTAACAATCTAAATTTTAGTAATGACCTTAGTATACTCTGCATCACAGCTACAAACGACACTAAGAACGACCCTCACAAAATTAATGTTTCTATAATCATGTTGTCTCAAGCATCCAGTTTCTTCTTTCTTCTCTGTAAATCCTTCACTTTTTATATCAATTTATGTTTACCTTCTAACCAAATCAAGAATGCTGCAGCAACATAGAGAACAGCTTTCCTGGTTTTTCAGCACAGGTCTAAGAAAAACCTCTCTGCCTGGTACATTACCCAACTGTATCACTTAAGTTCCCTTCGCTTTCTCTTCGACATACATCATACTGTCTCTCCTGGTGTCCCTCAGAAGTAACACTCCACACATACACCATAACCTTTACCCAACACCAGGCTCCCTCAGATCATCTCACACCACCAGATAATAAACTAAGGCAGGAAGGCGACACAAAGGCTGTCTCTACCCTCCAGTTACAGTTATTGTGCAAATTTGCAAGATCAACACACAACTGTCCTCAAGGCTTTGTTTTCTCCAGTGAACAAACACAATTACACCGCAGGAGTAAATAAATGTTATTTTATTTACTAAGTACAGGTTCCTAGAGAGCTTGGGTGGGTGGTTCCCAGATGTAAAATGAAGAGAAATCAGTTTCAACGTCGTAATGACAGTCCTCTCCAGGATGCAAGGACAGCCGGCCACCCTGAGCCTTGTGAACCGGGACGCCACCTGCAACGAGACCCCGTGGCCACAGTCCTGCCCACCTGGTGAAGCTTAAAGACCCTGATAACGAGATACTCACAACCAGGTACCTACGACCTTTACGGCTACCGAGAGTGAGGCGGCAACGGAACGTGGACAGATGGGGATGGGGAATAGATGGGGACAAGAGGACGTAGTGGAGAGGGGAGGGCAGAGAGGGAATGGAATGAATAGAGAACCGAAGTGAATGCAATAGTGTAGCGAGCAAGCTGTAAGATTCAATTTTGTGGTGTTTATTATCAAGAATTCTGATCCTTATGTATCAACCACACATGCCACCCTTATCAAGCAGACAATATTCCGTCTGTATCCGAAAATTACTGCATTAATATAACAACTAAATAATAAGTAGCTAGAAGGAAGCGTGGTGGTGGTGGTGGTGGTTGAGGCAAGGAGGGGCTGGATGAAGCTATTCATTATGAGAATCAGTGAACCATAAAGTAAGCTGTGAAGGCTGTAATGCAGGTGACGGCTACAACACAGCAGCTACCCGTGCACACACCAGTACTGTCTTCACTTGGGGTTTACCTGGGTACAGTCTGGGATAACACGGGTGATCACCATTATAACTCGACATCACAGGAAGAAGGAAAATCTGAGTTTTGTGGGAAATTTCTTGTCATATATATAATGAATCCTTCAGTCAAGGTGGAGCGGCTTCGTTGTTCAGGTTTTATGAGTTTACTGTAAATGCCAAACAAGTACGATTATGTAACGTTATATAATAAATGGAGTGTCCTAAGTGACACATGGCCGAGTGACACGACTGAGTGACACAGAACTGAGTGACACACGACTGAGTGACAAATGGCTGACTGAGAGAGATTTCCTTGATCCTGGAGAGAACAGACCTGGAAGGCATGACTGGTGTACTTTCTAGAGGAAAAACTAGAGTGAGTTATCTAGAGCAAGAAATAAGACGTAGTGAGTCACCCCAAATAACGCATATTAACACAGGGGCCGACAGACCGCTAGGTATGAGAGCTTCACAGTACCCACACGTGTAACAAATAACTGAATATAATAAATATATCTAGAGGTACAGTAGCTAAAACAAGTATCTGTGCATACTTTGTGGGAAACAATATGAGACCATGGACGATAAATTTTGGCATATGAGGGCTGTCACTAGTCACACGTAAAATTTCGGAGCATATCGACCCCCACCTGCACAGATAGTTGTTTTAGCTACTGTACATAAACACTCAAATTAAACTTATATAAATTTCTATATATTTTGAAGCATCACCTTAAGCACAGGTGTTGGTAATAAGTGCAGGAATATAGTACAGGTATAGATGCAAGTACAGGTGTTGGTAAAATTATGAAGGCAGTACTCCAACAACGACACACTGTCAGGGGTATGTTTACGCTGCCATACATACCTGATCCAACATTATGCACTGACAACCACAGTAGGGACGAATAATGGGAGAAGGTTGACGGGCAGGGAGGAGGGAGGCGGACAGGGAGGAGGGAGGCGGGCAGGGAGGAGGGGGACGGGCAGTGAGAAGGGAGGCGGGCAGGGAGGAGGGAGGCGGGCAGGGAAGCGGGCAGGGAGGAGGGGCGGGCAGGGTGGTAGGGGAAGGGTCCTTTTCGATCTACCTGGACGCTATTACACTCTATATTTGGTCAAGGGGGCCACAGTGGTGCATACCTGAAGGTGCTATCCAACCCCCCCCCCCCCTCCCCTACACACATACACAGCTATCATCACCCGGGGCGTAAATGTCTGTCAGTACCTCTCTCCTCTCATTTCTTCCTTCAGACTCTAGCGTTCAGAAAATTTTGAGGTTAAAACCTTGTAAGTACAGTACCAACACTGAGAAAACCAAGTTACCTGCGTTAGACAGCTATATGAACGCACTTAAATGACTGACTGACTGACTGACTGACTAACTGACTGACTGACTGACTAAACACCTTGGGCGAAATCTATCATACATTCTTCACTAACTCTCAACTGACTACTACAACCATGGAACGTGGATGTGTTTTATCTAGTATTCAATTACCTATACCTTCTGATAGTGCAACACCTTTAATTAACACCATCACGTAACACTATTACATGTTGCTGAGTGTTACAAGCCTTACAGTACAGCAAGGGAACACTAATAACAGTGGCCTTACTGATACCAATGTACCAATATTAATTAACGTACAAACAGGAACACTTTATCTCTCAAAGGAACAAGGAACAAGGAACAATATCTCCCCTCCAATACAAAAAATATCTCCCCCTCCAATTAAAAAAGAAACGTATCTCCTCCTCCAATAAAAACGTATTTCCACTCCAATAATAAAAAATATCTCCCTTTCCCCAAAAAGTTCCCTCCCTACAAATTAACACCAGGTAATATTATCAGTTTCATTACAGTACATAAGCAAAAAGGTTTGTGTATCAGCTTAACTTGCTACTGGTATTTCCAGCCTAAACCATCATTATACAGCACACGTAAATTTAATATGTATTTATGTATCGAGTATTGACGTATAATTAGGTATTCATTTACATCATTATGTAGTAATATATTGTTTGTCTTTATTTAGTGTTCCTATTACTAAGATAATTATTTCATTTGCAATTATTTAATTTATTTGTTAATTTTATCTATTTTTAATGTGTTATTTTTCAGTTTAATCATTTGATTGAATTAATTATCAATTAAGTTACTCTTATCAGTTATTCAATTATTCCTAACATTATTCACTTGCTCTATCTTATTAGTATAATCTAAATATTTATTATATTTTTTAACACACACACACACACACACACACACACAGCAAAACACTCAAGGCAACAGAAACATTTACATAATCTATTATTTACAAGATATTACCACCCAAAAAAATATCAGCTGACAAAATATTTTCTCAGGTTAAATTTAAGAAATCATTGAAGTGGAGCACCTGTGTGGAACCTCGTGACGTCACTTCCTTATAAGGTATGAGTATAAGGAAAACAAACATTAAAGACGAATGACTGACAGAGACAAGGACGACTGACTGTGATGACGACACCAGAAAGACGAATGACTGACAGAGACAAGAACGACTGACTGTGATGACGACACCAGAAAGATAAATAACTTAGCGTGTCATGAAAGAAACTGGGTGAGATGATGTTAATAAAAATGGGTAAAATGTTATTGAAGAAAATGGATGATAGTATTAAAGAAAATGGATGATAGTATTAAAGAAAATGGATGATAGTATTAAAGAAAATGGGTCAGAAATAAGGAAACTTTTAATTAAGACGCATTGAAGACAAATGGCTAAGACTTCAAAAAAATAATTACTAAGAGATACAGAAGACAAAATGATCACGATGCAGTGTGGAAAAACTGCCAGGTTAATGAAGGAAGAAATTAACTTGACATAAAGACAGATGGATAAGATGAAAGGAAGTCAAGTGAGTTAAAACATAATAAGAGTACGTGATAAAAAATAATCAAGACAAATTAGGAATAAAAAAATGGAGAAGCGAATATAGTAGACGATGATAAGATGAAGGACAACGATATGAGATGAGGAAGCAAATGGATCAGGCGTCAGGAAGACAATAGGATGACGAAAACAAAATGGATGGCAAATGTCCAGGAGCAATAGAGACGCGAGGAAGACAAATGGATTTGACGAGTGGAAGACAAATGGGAGAAGACTTAAAGGGAGCGATAATGAGTGTATCGTTTGTTCCTTGCGGCCACTATCACCACTGCCGCCATTACAAGACGACCTTCCCCTCTCTTTAGTATCCCTTCCAAGCTGCCCTGTTCCGTAATCACACACACACACACACACACACACAACCAAAACCAAGAACTAGTCTACAGTCAACTAATCTTTACAAGACCCACATGCATAAACCTAACACGCAACAACCATTCAGTTATCACCGACAACTACACCGCCTCATTCACCGTCCATTCAGAGGTAGTCTAACACGGAGACAATGTCACTATCCATATTAGGACGCAATTTAAGACGGTTTTAAAAGAGTCCATACTGGCCGGGTCGAATCCAGAGGAGCAGGAAGTTTGGGTTGGGGTGGTTGAAGGGTAACTTGACTTGGATGCCAAAACTGGCCCATGATGACTCGGTACATCAATTAGTTACCCTTGAGGTGTCACCTGATAGCCTACCTGGCTCATTCGTACCTTATAAAGGGGGGGGGGGAGTGGGAGGAGGTGTATGTGTGTGAGCTAGGGGGAGATCTGAGGGGGCAGGGGAGGACGTGAGATATGGTTATGGAGTACTATTGAAGGTTCTGTTTCCAATCTCTAGGAGGGAGTTTTGTATCATGGAGTCTTGGTTAAGAGTCATGTTGGATTCCTTCATAAATACCGCCCATACTAAGCCGTCCAGGTCACGTTAACGATGCAGCGCCGCTCTGTTTCTGCCAAGCACTTATGAACGCTCTCAGCATTATTGTTAGTTCCGTTTGGTGTTTTAATATCATATGTCTCTCTCTCTCTCTCTCTCTACCACACACACACACACACACACACACACTATTAACAAGTTCATGTATAACTGCCGGATCCTTCGTCTTCTGCAGGTCTTAATGACTTCACCAGGGGTAAAGTTAGCAACACTAGAGCTGCTTGGGCATTTATCACTGTCAGCTGCGTCATCCTGCACCCGCTACTCTCGCACACGTCTACCACCCCCCCCCTCCCCTACCATAGTTCAAGCATAAGTTCTTCATAGCCTTGCCTTACTCGCTACAGGTGCCTAGGTCATAACTCATTAACTCACCTTATATGACAGGTAACAAGTATAGGTATTGGTAGATGTTAATTATAAACTTAGTTGGTAATTGCTGTGCACGATCGACAACGGATATGTGTAAGGTTTGGTGTTAATTAAATTTGTTCTTGTTGAGTACATTTGCGTAAGATTATCTTAACAATGTGTATGGATACTGATAATAAGGAGGTATTTACATATTCATCTCAATTAATTGTTTAGGTTGAAAATTACATCAAAACAACGTCCTGAAACATATCTGTGAACTGTGGATGTGAAGTTCTCCACTGGGGGAGGGTGGGGAGGAGGAGAGGGTGGGGAGGAGAGGGTGGGGAGGAGTGGAGGGAGGGTGGGAGGCGAAGGGAGGGAAGGAGGGAGGGAGGCGGAGGGAGGGAAGGAGGGAGGGAGGGAGGGAGGGAGGGAGGTTCAAGTCTTTGTTCTAACACTTGACTTATAAAATTCCAGCCTAAAAATCTCATGAAATATCAATTCACATCTCAGGCTCTGCTTCTTCATGTTTCTTGGAAGCTTATTTCGTGCTACCCTCACCTTCAAATTCCCTTATTATGAAATGTTTTACAAGATAAAGCTCCTGAAAAAAAAAACGTGTTTCGTATTTTTTACCTGACGAAGGTGTCTGCAAACTGAGCTGAAGAAATCAAGTGATGTTACCATTGATTTTGCAAACTGATTTTAATAGTATGTCTGGTACTCGACCTCAAAGAGAAGGATAGTGACTGACTCCACGAATAATTTGATTTAGTGCATCTCGAGGCAGTAATTCAGAGGCATTGTGAGGCAGTAAGTCGGAACATCGCGAGGCAGTAATTTGGGGAGTCGCGAGGCAGTCTCTCACATCCCCATCTGTGAAAGTGAGATTTATCATGTAATCTTTAATTTTTTTACCAACTCAAGAGGACATCTGGCGACCGTGATCGTTCTTCATCATTGTCCTTGATCCAATACTTATCTTGTACTAACTGGCCGGGTGCCGAAAACAAGAGATATAATGAACACACTTTTGACCCTTCCTCCAGCTGTTTATGTTGGGAGAGTACCGCAGGTCTGTGTTCTTGCTCCCTCGCTCTTCACTGTTCTCTAGGGCCGGGTAGTCTGCTGTACATACCTTTTGCTGCCTGTTTGGTCTTTTCTCCTTGTGTACTTCCTAACGACTGTACATTTTAATGCTTGTGTTGTTTTTTTTTATATACTGCAGTTGTACTTTCGCAGCCGTGTATACTTTCCCTTCCTGTATACTCTCTACTATATTTATGAACGACGATAGAGGAACAGCATTGTCTACGTAAAGGGATATACTAAAGGAAACAAAATGGTAGAATTTCTTGAGACACAAAAGTAATTATCGAAAAAAGTTAACATCTAGCTGAGTAACGACAAGACGGCCGCGACTCTCGGTAAAGAACAACACACTGACCACTTCATCACCAGGTTATATCATGACCCTGGGCCGCTTATATGGCACTATGGGGAGAGAGGGTAAAAGGGGTGATGGGAAGGAGGGGGGAGATTGAAGAGGCGATGGTAGAGAGGGAGGGAGGCTGAAGGGGTGATAGGAAGGAGGAAGGGAGGGAGGGAGACTGAAGGGGTGATGGGAGGGAGGGAGGGAGACTGAAGGGGTGATAGGAAAGGGGACGACGGAGGATGGGGAGTGATATGAATGGGTAGAAGGTAATGGTAAAGAGAGAGAGACGGTTAAGTGTTGGAATGAATTTGATTTAAATGTTGCCGCGGATACCAGCTAGTTTAATGTGCACCCCATAATATCCTGTAAGCGGTAGCACAAAAAAGATTACAGAGTAGAAGTCACTAAGTTTACGTAGCTGCTAGATGCGAAATGTAGATACAGCTTTAGTATATCAGCTATCTTGCCATTTCACACACACCATGCTTGGATCTGTCCCTAAAAGGTTCTATTTTTTTTTCACAGTCTAAAATGTAGTATTGGAGTGTGTGGCCATATGTTTGGCCACACACTTTACATATACAGTGTAGTTTTGTTCACATCTGCTTGAGGGATATACTGCCAAAGTTACTTATACCCTAACCTTAGTCTAGTGGTTTCAACATATTGTATTCTAGTGATAGTTACATCATCATAGTACACAATGCACTGACTGTCGCCTGTTTACACTTATACTGTTTGCTTTAAATTCATCAAAAAGTTATTTCCTGTTTACAACTTTTAGGGTTCTGTTGACAGTGGTAGATTGTATTCAATGTCTTTGTTGGACACGAGTTTAGCTGAGGCCTCAACTCTATCATGTTGACTGATGCCTATGTGAGAGGGGATCCACAGAAGCTTGATACTCATACCCTCTTCAACAAGACACATATGGTTGTGTCTGACCTCAAAGACAAGCGGGTGACAATCTGAGTTTAGGGTATCAGGAGCAAGTAGTGAGGATAAGGAGTCAGTGATGATGAGACTGTCTGGCAGTATCTTCAACAAGTTTCAGGGCTGTGAGTCTGGCAAATAGTTCAGTTTGTAGAGTGGATAACCAGCTATTGATTCTAGCTTCTTTCTCCATTACATTACCGTTAGACTGAGTCACTTCCAGCCCTCCCACAGACAGTGTTAAGAGAGCCGTCAGTGTAGACGGTCTGTGTGATTGTAAGGATTGTATGTGGTCAGCCGTTTAGGCGGGTAAGTTGCTGTTGTGATGTCGAAGGTAACTGTACGACAGGAAACGCTGCTGTGTCTCAGCTTTGTACAGGTTGTCTAGTATAAACAAGGATGAAGACGTCATATTGAGGTGTGGAAGTGCGTGGGAGCAGGTGAAGAGGAGGAGGAGGAAGTGGTGGTGGAGGAGGAGGAGGAGGAGGAGGTAAAGGTGATGGAAAATGAGGAGGATTTGTAGGTAGAGGAGGATGAGGAGGAGGAGGTGAAGGTGGGCGGGTTGTCGAGGTGGGCGTGGTGGGTGGTTGGGGGTGCAGTTACTGTGGAGGAGACGCCAGCAAAAACCTACTCCGCCTTATGGTGTGTACGGCGCTGAGAGAGAGAGAGAGAGAGAGAGAGAGAGAGAGAGAGAGAGAGAGAGAGAGAGAGAGAGAGAGATGGATGGGATATTTAGAGACGGAAATGACCCGTGTTAGAAGATATGTAAGAGAAGAGAGACTCAGAATACACCTGTTAGGTACACCCCTCATACCTGCATCTCCCTTTTCCATCCCTTTCTCCCTTTCCCTCTGTTATTCTTTCCCCCTCACTCCATTTTCTCACTCCTCTCCTTCCATAATCTTTTCTTCAGTTCATTCTTATCCTCTCTCTCTCTCTCTCTCTCTCTCTCTCTCTCTCTCTCTCTCTCTCACATACCTCTTCACTTCGTCCTTCCGCTCACCTTCGGGCTCTCTCTCTCTCTCTCTCTCTCTCTCTCTCTCTCTCTCTCTCTCTCTCTCCCACACACACCTTCACCATATATTTAGCTCCAGGTCATCCTCCGTACCTCCCACTCTGACCCCACCTCAACCCTCACCTGTTCGGGCCACCCACTCTCTCATTGTCACCTGCTGAGCTTTGTTCCATCCACACTCTCACACTCTCACCTCCACCCACACACACTCACCATCACCAACCACCCACCCACACACTCCCTCCATCACCACCCACACACACTGTATACCGGAGTCAACATCAATAGACCATTACTAATTTTTTTTTATACCTGTTTATCTGTCACGTCTCTTAACACTCAACCAATGTACAAAATAATCAAACTGAAAACGTCACAACCTACGTATAGAAAACTGTTCTCTGTTATCTTCGAAACCGGTCTCTCCTCTTTTGGTTTCATTTCTTGTGTCCTGAGGTAAAATGCAAAACACTTGATCAATCTTTGACATCAATCTTTTCTTTTTACTCCTCTCTCCTCAGTTGCTAGGTCATAAAAACAGGTTAAGTACTGTGTCTGCCAGTATCAAGGTTAACATCTTGAGTACGATGAATAAAGCTCTAATGTACGATAAGTTAACGCCTTGAGGTCGATGACATCCCTTGAGTACGATGACATTCTTGAGTACGATGAGTTATCCCCTTGAGTAAGATGACTAAAGCCCTAATGTACGATAACTTAACACTTTCAGTACATTGACTACCTTTGAGTACTAAGAGTTAACACCTTGAGTAGAATGATTTGATACCAGTTTATGGGTATTAACCAAATATAAACAGTGTGTCAGTATCTACTCATATACACCTGTCCTCTTTTGCTGTTTTCACGTAACTGACAGTCACCTTCAAGGCTAGACTGCTGTACAAACAAGTTAATATTGTTGTCAAATATTCACTTTGTACCTGGATGTTTCTGGCTAAATAATATATTTCAATTTTTATATTTCAGTTTCATATATTTGTACCTCGTTTATCAACACTAATTTCTCTCCCTAACCTAACAACCGTACTGACCAGACACAAGTGAGGGCAGATGAATTACCCTTCAGTTAGCCTCTTCATCTCATCTAAAATTTAGGCATGACTATGGGAAAAACTAAGTTGACAATATATTTTCTTTTAATCTAAGTTACCATTAGAAATCTTCACACTCCAAGCATTTCTTTACAAGCTATTCACACTCGGTATTTAGAAGCGAAACTCTGAACTAATCTCGAAGCATTCTACTGAAAACAGCTTCAATGTGTCCAAAGACCCAGTTGGACAGTACCCCACACAGGGTAGGAGTACAATATGTCAAGACCTTACCTAATAAAACAAATGCCGCTTATATATGTTTATATTGACAGTCTCGGTATGTACTCATGTTAACACCTTGAATATGTTGTTTATGGATGTCATTAAACTGAAAAAAACAATATTTTATAGGTATATAACTCTACTAACTTAGAATTTCAAAATGAAGAAATTATTGACAAGAGAAAACGTAACATGTCAAAGGGGATACTTATTATTTTCGTCATGTATACTGTAATAATAATAATAATAATAATAATAATAATAATAATAATAATAATAATAATAGACAACACGTCACCCGCTCACCTTCTTGCCTAACGACCAAGGTGTTCTCGGCTAAGGAGTGTCCAAGGAGTCAGGCGCCGTGGAGAAAGGTGAAAAAAATACAAAAATTATAGAAGTATAGGAGAAGCCCAAGTGTTGAAGAAGCTAAGATGTTGAAGAAGCTAAGGTGTTGAAGAAGCTAAGGTGTTGAAGAAGCTAAGGTGTTGAAGAAGCCAATGTGTCGAATTATCCAGAGCTTCGAAACAAGTCAGTGTCGAAAATACAAAAAAAAAAGTCTCGAAACAAACCAAACTACCGAACATATACCCCCCCCCCCCCCCCTTCAGGTCCCCGCCCCATCGTTAATCGTTACAACTTAATCTGTCGTCATTAATTAACAGCCAGAGTAAGAGAGCCAAGTCCTCCTATACCACACGCCATGATGCACCTACTCTAACAGCCCCCACCCAGCCCTCAGTGTTTACCTCCTCACCTGTATCAAACACCCGTCCAGGTAAACAATCTTAATTACATTTGCCAAGGTAAACAATACTAAATTATATACTGACCTTCCATCTTTTTTTCTATTACACAACTCACGTAATCTTCTTCGGTCTTAAAGTTAATTAATATTCGTATAATATCCTCCTTTAAACGTCTCCACTGGGAAAAAAATATTAATGAATCCAACACGAGGAATAAACTACTTTATATGCGCCACTAAGACTTAAGAACCATAGGGAATGTGGCGTTATAAGTACTAGTTTAAGGAGTACACTACTGGATATGCATCACTAAATAAGTACCATTAGATTCATTAAAGAAACTTGAGAAATGTGACAGTCGGACTTTTAAGAAGACACAAAATCACACAACCAACCAATCACGGATCCTGAAGTACAACCAACCAATCACGGATCCTGAAGTACAACCAACCAATCACGGATCCTGAAGTACAACCAACCAATCACGGATCCTGAAGTACAACCAACCAATCACGGATCCTGAAGTACGTCCTCCTCCTTCTCTTCCCTCTTACACCCGTCTCCTCCTCCTCCTCCCAGATGTATTGAGGCTGGTCATAATGGCTGCTCCTTCACACATCTGTCACCCGTCAAAATCACCTTCCCTGTCACCCTTCATTACTCCCGTCATCCATCACTATTCCCGACACCAACATCATCATCCCTGTTAATATCACCATCTCCGTCAACTATCCACATCACCATCAATCACTAAATAGGGAAAGGACCTAGTCTTAATAGCTAGTCATCCACTCTACAAACTGAATTATTTGTCATACTCACAGCCCTGAAACGTTGAAAATACTGCCACTGACAGTCTCATAATCAGTCTCCTTATCTTCACTACTTGCTCTTGCTGCCCTAACTCAGATTGTCACCCACCTGTTTCTGAAACCAAGACCCAAGCATATGTGTCTTGTTGAGGAGGGCATCAGTATCAAGTTGCTGCGGATCCCCTCTCCCATAGGCATCAGTCAACATGATAGGGTTGATGCCGTAACACTGTTGAATACAATCTAGGAGCCCAACAATATGCATTAGACTGTGAAAAAAAAAACAAAAAAAAAACAGAACCTCTTAAGGGCAGATCCAAGCCTACTGTGTAGACAATAGCACAGCACTTGGTCTCTGATGGCAAGATAGCTGACATACTAAAGCTGTATCCACATTTTGCACCTAGTACCGAACTAAACAAACAATGTACTGGAAATAAAATAAATCCCGTCACTATCACCCACGACGTTAACATCAATCATTATTACAAACATCTCTCTTCGAGCCAATAATTATATAATAAAAAAAAATTTCACACACCACTTGCACTATCGTCCGTATAAAATTAAATCAACAATACAATTACCACCCATCACCGCAACTACCACCAATTCACCACAATTGCCACCCGTCACCATTATCACCTGACCTGCCGTTACAATCATCATTTTCCACGTACCAAACCCTCATTGCTAAGAACCACCCATTCCGGTTTAATCCAACTTTTGAAAACCAATCGATGTAGGCGAGCTGTTGAGTATATTCCACTGATAACATTCCAACACTATGTGGGGTGGAGAGGGTGACTAACTCTCATTAGTATACAGGAATTGTTAAACTGATATTATCAAGTCTTAACCAGTATTATAAGAGAAAAAATAATGTCGTTGTTCTAGTGATGGTAATATCTCAAAATGTTAATAAGTAGAATATCAATATTCTTCACGTATCTACATAAGTCAGATATGTAAAAAAAAAATTGTGTAACCTTTGACTGACAAACTTCTAAGTAGCGTAATAATAATAAACATCCGCTATAGTTAACTGTAAATCTATACAGCAGGTTGTACAAGGCTTCACCCTAAATATTGTACAGTATAGTAAATTTGTTCCTGTACAACCACTCCATACTAACTCGGTGTCAACGATGGGTGGGGGGGGGGGGACAATTTGCGTTGTGGTGACCAATATCTATGGTTCGGGTGAGACAGCCTGACAACAAGCTGGCCACCACTTGTCATACTCCTAGGTCCTGTCTCAACACACACACGCACACACTACTAACAGGTGTGAGCCATGTAAATTAGTTCAAGCCGTCTTGTTGCCGACCGACGCTGTCATCACGCCAGTACCGAACAGCTGGTCAAACTTTAGCCACGTCGTAACGAAGTCAGTGCGTTACTAGCAACACGAAAGCTGCAAAGGTCGACTTTCCACTGTTCTTGGATGCATAACCACGATTCACGTGTATATATCATGAATAATAACAACATTCACGCCAGCCAAATACGGAGATAGGAAAACGAAGCAGCGGTGAGCTTCAAAACCTGTGACATTTGGAGGGGTAGAGCGGGATCGCCCCGAGTGTAAAGCAGAAAAAAAAAGGTGTTGGTGTAAAACTGTAAATAGCTGGGGCAGGGAGGTGGCGAGGGAGCTGTCCTGTCCAGCGAGCGGCGGCAGCTGGGAGAGGGCGGCCTTGGAGCGCCCTGGTTTTTGCGCCAATCTGGATCAAGCCTTCAATCCGGTCCCTGGGTTCTATCTAGATATTTTTTGTCTTCTCGTGGTGTTGTAGTTGTAGTGAAGGCAGCACGGTACATGGGGGCCCCTCGGGGTTCTTTCAGGACCCACCTGCAAGGTACCTAGGGTGCTTGCAGGAGCCCCCAAACACGGTACCTGGGACTCCGGTTTGGTTGGGTGAGGTAAGAACACAACAGCCTCTACATCCGCCCACTCTCCCCCACACAACTGTTCCACCTTCACACACTTCTCCTGCCCTGCACGTTTGTGATAACCAACACAATTACTGCTTTTTCTCAACTTCAAGCAGCACTTGCAATATTTTGTTGTAGAAAATAAAAATAAACCCGGTTAAAACAACAGCTGAAGTATTAGACCTGGTTAAAACAACAGCTGGAGTATTAGACCAGGTTAAAACAGCAGCTGGAGTATTAGACCAGGTTAAAACAACAGCTGAAGTATTAGACCAGGTTAAAACAACAGCTGAAGTATTAGACCAGGTTAAAACAACAGCTGAAGTATTAGACCAGGTTAAAACAACAGCTTAATTGTGATTTTTGTTTCTTTACCAGGTGATGAATTGATACCAAAAATAAAATAAACAAAACCGGTGTATGGAATCAAAACAAAGACAAATGTTGTTATTTTCGTCATCTGTAGTACTAAGCTAAGCTCCCTACCTCCTTGATGAACCATGCAACGCCTCGGCCTCCCCCCCCCCCCTCACACACACACACCCTCCCTCCCTCACCCTCTCTGACTCACCTTGAACCTTCCCCGACGCTGGTAACGGGATAACCTCCTCCTCCCTCCTCCGCTGTCCTTACTCCCACCCCCCCCCCTCTCTCTCTCTCTCTCTCTCTCTCCCCCTCTCTCTCTCTCTCTCTCTCTCTCTCCCTCTCACTTTAGATCCTACTTACTCTCCCTCCATTACCCTCTCTTTACATTCTACTCTCCCTTACTACCTCTCAAGTCATTTTTCTCATCACACACTCCTTAGTTTTCAAAATCCAACTCACTCACTCTCCTTCCTTCCAATTACACACACACTCTCACTCGAACCTTGTGGGTTTATCCATGTTTTCCTTTCCTTGTTTACCCATTAGCCTATTACTTTAGTTCCCTATTGCGTCTACTCCTCCGTACAGTAATAAATAACCCATTACTGATCGATACCCCCATTTAGATCTACCCATTATTGTAATCCTGCTTCACAGTATAACACACCAACATTGAACCCATTAGTAGTAGTATGTTCCCATTCAGTTTACCCATTACCTATTCATATGTTCCTGCTTCCTATAACTTACAGCCAACAGAACCCATTGGAGGATACAACCATTAAATTCGCTCATCTTTCATCATGTTTTTCCCCCATTGTATCAACAGGTTCGTAGCCAAGAATAATAACCATTGTATATTGTATTCCCGTTGCAACAGCAGATCCGTTTACCCACTTGTTCGTCCTTCCGTCCGTTCGTTCATATATCCGTTGTTGACACCTGCAACCTCCCGCCCGTTACTGCAGTCTCCTTGGCTTTCAACACGACGCTGGTCCTCCTTCTCCTCCTTGTACTAGCCAGGGTCCTCGGTCAGGCTTGGTTTATCCTGTCAACGCCCGTCATCCTTCGACAATCCTCTCTCTATCTCTCTCTCTCAAAACGAACTTACACCACCACTTAATCTTTTGTATTCACCCATCATTCGTATTCAGTTATTACCAGAAGAGTAGTCGACGTATTTCCAACACAATATTCCTCATGTTGGTCGTACTATTTCTAACCCAAGGGTAGAAGACTTTTCCTTCTGCTTCGATCTTCCCCCTTCTTCTTATTCTTCTTAGCTCTTCCCCTTTCTTCCTCTTCTTAGCTCTTCCCCTTCCTTCCTTTTCTCCTTAGCTCTTCCCCTTCTTCTTAGCTCTTCTCCTTCTTCCTCTTAGCTCTTCACCTTTCTTCCTCCTCTTCTTAGCTCTTCCCCTTTCTTCCCCCTCTTCTTAGCTCCACCCGTTTCTTCTTCTTAGTTCTTCCCCTTTCTTCCTCATCTTCTTAGCTCTTCCCCTTTCTTCTTCTTAACTCCTCCCATTTCTTCCTCTTCTTCTTAGCTCTTACGATTCCTCCTTCTTAGCTCTTCCCCTTTCTTCCTCCTCTTCTTAGCTCTTCCCCTTTCTTCCTCTTCTTCTTAGCTCTTCCCCTTTCTTCTTCTTAGCTCCTCCCCTTTCTTCCTCTTCTTCTTAGCTCTTCCCCTTTCTTCCTCTTCTTCTTAGCTCTTCCCCTTTCTTCCTCTTCTTCTTAGCTCTTCCCCTTTCTTCCTCTTCTTCTTAGCTCTTCCCCTTTCTTCCTCTTCTTCTTAGCTCTTCCCCTTTCTTCCTCTTCCCCTTTCTTCTTCTTTTTGCTCTTCCCCTTTCTTCCTCTTCTTCTTTCTTCCTCTTCTTCTTAGCTCTTCCCCTTTCTTCCTCTTCTTCTTAGCTCTTCCCCTTTCTTCTTCTTAGCTCTTCCCCTTTCTTCCTCTTCTTCTTAGCTCTTCCCCTTTCTTCCTCTTCTTCTTAGCTCTTCCCCTTTCTTCCTCTTCTTCTTAGCTCTTCCCCTTTCTTCTTTTTCTTAGCTCTTCCCCTTTCTTCCTCTTCTTCTTAGCTCTTTCCCTTTCTTCCTCTTCTTCTTAGCTCTTCCCTTTTCTTCCTCTTCTTCTTAGCTCTTCCCCCCTTCTTCTTCTCGCAGGTATTTACAATTAGTCAACACTCCCTCAACATTGTACCTATCTACCTGAATTCTGGCAGACGTGTACTCTAGTCCGATACTCCTAAACCCTTTATCTTGTTTGCTTACTTTAATTAACCCCTTGAGTACGATGAGTTCACCCCCTTGAGTACGATGAGTTCACCCCCTTGAGTACAATGAGTTACCCCCTTAAGTGTAATAACATCTTATGGGGTCAAGAGGTCAAATATCCCACAAAAGCATCCATGTTGAGCTTCACTTCGTTCATATATAGATGAAATTAAGATGAAAATTGGTAGAAAATATACCTTGTTATGAGCCAGACACGATGATGATAAAAAAAAAAGGTGAGACTTCGTGTGTGTGTGTGTGTGTGTGTGTGTGTGTTGACTTCATACACTAATATTTGTTTATTTTCGATGATAGCTCTTGTCACTTCCTTAAAAGGGTCGCGTCTTCAATTTCTTCCCTTCCTTTATCTTCTCTTTTATCTCTCGTCTTTATCATATTTCCTCATATAGATGGTTTATCATGTGTGTTTATTATGGTTTTCGTCTATTTTTTGTTTCTTAATATCCTTTATTCAATTCTCAGGTGAGTTAATTTATTCATTATCACACATTTCTATATTTTATTGATTTTCTACGTATTCATGTTTTATTCTATGTCTTCCAGGTCCTGCATCATCTCTCTAGACATTTTATTTCTTCTGGGTATTCGCCATTTATCATTCTTATTAACGTTTCATCATTCTTCTTTATTTATCGTTTTATCAAAATTTTCCTTCTATGTACTGTTATATTTTCTTCTCTTTCTTGTTCTTTGTTATCCTTGTTCTCTTGTCTTCATCTTTTCCAGATCCAGAGTCGCTGTTAAATATACTTTGTACACAGACACCCGCGCTGTTTCCATCACGTACACGTGTCATGCTGGCGGGTCTATCCCTCTACCTGTATTGACAAAAAATATATAAAAAAAATGTATATTCCAATTAATGATACAAGGAGATTGTAGATTTTGCAGTCTTGCTCATAAAGAAAGAAGTGAGGTGGACGAGTAGATATAAGACTCGCCTCATGCCTCAAGGGGCTTTGGTTCATGTTCAAGACACCCTTAGTCCAACCTGCTGTTAATAGGTATCTAGTGGTATAAGTTGAGGAAGAGACGGTGGTCGAGTGCAGTGCAAAGAAAACTCAAAAGTGTGTTATATCTGGACTGTCCTAAACGAGTCATCAGGTCTATGGAACCCACTTTCACCCATTAATAAAGAACTAATTACGCTATTAATATTCACCATCCTTACTCCCTCTCCTCACCACCCCCCACCACCACCCCTCTTTTGACAACAGTTACCAAGGTGTGGCCAGGGACCGTTGGCGACAGAGAACAAAGAAAACACATCATGATCCCGGCGGGTACAGACGGCTGACCACCTCCCTGTCTATGAGAACACCAACAACGCTCATCTTGTAGTCCACCAGTGACCACCACAAGAAGCTCCCTGACGATGCGCTACACATCCACTCTTGTCTCGCCTCCCACACCAGATACATTACACTGATTCTCTCTCTTACGAGGTGTTCAACAAGCTTACTGAGGCCGTAGGTAAATGTAAACACGATGAAAGTAAATAGCTTCTGCAAGGTCAGTCTCTTGTAAATGACACACGATTTATTCTCTTTTATCAGGTTAGTCTCGTAATGACATTGTGAGTAATGCTCTTTTACAAAATGAAAGGATTGTAAATGACACAGGAGTTACTTTACTTTACAACAAACAAATAAATTATTTTATTAGGTCAATTTCATGTAAATAACACAAGAAAATTTTCTTTTACAAACTCAAAGATTCATGACTAAAACTGCAGTTAGTTAAATCATTTACAAACACTGAAATTCTATTCTTCATTTTACAAGGTAAGATTATTGCACTTAAACACATCTACAGTATCTCTTTTACAAGCACGGAAGTTTGTAAATACCTAAGAAATAATTGTCTTATTTACAAATCTCCCAAACAATAATTAACATGGCTGAATATACAATTATCTCATTTACAAGGCCAGCCAACTGTAAATAACACAAAACCCGATTAATTATTTTATTTACAAATCCACATGTGTGCAAATGACACCTTTCACAAGTATTCTCATTTACAAGCCCCGTCGTCCGTAAACATCTCAACCAATAGGCATCACTAAGAATACTTCTCATTTACAAGACCGAACTATCGTAAAAAAATCCTCTCATTTACAAGCCAAAACGAACGTACCTAACACGACACAGTAATCAACCTCTCTCACACGACACAGTAATCAACCTCTCACACGACACAGTTATCAACCTCTCTCACACGACACAGTAATCAACCTCTCTCACACGACACAGTAATCAACCTCTCTCTCACACGACACAGTAATCAACCTCTCTCACACGACACAGTAATCAACCTCTCTCACACGACACAGTAATCAACCTCTCTCACACGACACAGTAATCAACCTCTCACACGACACAGTTATCAACCTCTCTCACACGACACAGTAATCAACCTCTCTCACACGACACAGTAATCAACCTCTCTCACACGACACAGTAATCAACCTCTCTCACACGACACAGTAATCAACCTCTCTCACACGACACAGTAATCAACCTCTCTCACACGACACAGTAATCAACCTCTCTCTCACACGACACAGTAATCAACTTCTCTCTCACACGACACAGTAATCAACCTCTCTCACACGACACAGTAATCAACCTCTCACACGACACAGTAATCAACCTCTCTCACACGACACAGTAATCAACCTCTCTCACACGACACAGTAATCAACCTCTCTCACACGACACAGTAATCAACCTCTCTCACACGACACAGTAATCAACCTCTCTCTCACACGACACAGTAATCAACTTCTCTCTCACACGACACAGTAATCAACCTCTCTCACACGACACAGTAATCAACCTCTCACACGACACAGTAATCAACCTCTCTCACACGACACAGTAATCAAACTCTCTCACACGACACAGTAATCAACCTCTCTCACACGACACAGTAATCAACCTCTCTCACACGACACAGTAATCATCCTCTCTCTCACGACACAGTAATCAACCTCTCACACGACACAGTAATCAACCTCTCACACGACACAGTAATCAACCTCTCTCACACGACACAGTAATCAAACTCTCTCACACGACACAGTAATCAACCTCTCTCACACGACACAGTAATCAACCTCTCTCACACGACACAGTAATCATCCTCTCTCTCACGACACAGTAATCAACCTCTCACACGACACAGTAATCAACCTCTCTCACACGACACAGTAATCAACCTCTCTCACACGACACAGTAATCAACCTCTCTCACACGACACAGTAATCATCCTCTCTCTCACGACACAGTAATCAACCTCTCACACGACACAGTAATCAACCTCTCTCACACGACACAGTAATCAACCTCTCTCACACGGCACAGTAATCAACCTCTCACACGACACAGTAATCAACCTCTCACACGACACAGTAATCAACCTCTCTCATACGACACAGTAATCAACCTCTCAAACGACACAGGAAGATCACAGTGACGTAACAAGAGGCTGTTCAGTTGTGGTTCAGTTAGGTGTCGTAGTTTAATGGTTGTTTACAGCTGATTGGTCACCCTAGTTGGTAGTCGGTAGTCAGTAGTCGGTGGTTGGTTGGTTGATCGGGTTTTGGGTAGCGACTAGGAATTGTGTTCGGGGTACTCGCCTGGGGGTAGAATTCGTTGGAATCGGGGTGACGGTGGTCGGGTTAGGAGTTGTGTTGGTCGGGTTATGTTGGTCGGGTTAGAAGTAGGGTTGGTCGGGTTTTGTTGGTCGGGGTAGGGATAACGCTCATCGGGTTTAGGGTAATGTTGGTCGGGGTAGGGGTAACGGTGGTCGGGTTAGAAGTAGGGTTGGTCGGGTTGTGTTGGTAGGGGTAACGCTGATCGGGTTTGGGATAATATTGGTCGGGTTGGGTTGGGAAGTTGGGGGTAGTGGTCTGGCGGGCGGCCCGTTGAGTCCATCTTGAAGTGGTCCGTCCAAGGTCGGCGAGCCTGGTGGTGGTGGTGGGAGAGGTGGTGGTGGTGGTGGTGGGAGAGGTGGTGGTGGTGGTGGTGGTGGTATTGGTGTTGCATGGTAGTGTTGGAAGTTTTATGTGGTGTTGGTGGGTGGTGTGGTGTTTGTGATATGGCGTTGTAGTGTTGTGTGGTGGTAGAGCTGATAATGGTTATGATGATGGTGGTTGTGGTTGTTATTAGATTCGGTGGTGGTGGTGGTGGTGATGATGATGGCGGTCATGGCGGCTGTGGCTGTAGTGGCGGAGGCGGCGGCAGGGAGGCTGTAAACACAACCATCACAACCTCACTTGCCTTGAACCCCACCACACTCAACCTACAGGGGAGGGAGGGGGGGGGTTGAGGGGAGGGGAAAAAGGTGCGGGGAGAGACAAGGAGGGGAGGTGCAGAGGGACAGGGGGAGGTGAGACAAAGAGGGAGGTGGGAAGTGAGAAAACGGAAGTGAGAGAGAGAGAGAGAGAGAGAGAGAGAGAGAGAGAGAGAGAGAGAGAGAGAGAGAGATTAAAGCGAATTACAGTTATAAATACAATGACTGTAGTTTCTCCTACACCAAATAAACATTCCCGTCAACTGAGGTAAATACCGAAAATCACTAAAGACACAATATAAACCCAACGATGTACACGCCCTGTAAACCAAAAGGTACATTAAACCGAGCCAAGTATATATTGTAATCCATGCGAGGTAACTGTACTAGTGAGTTACGTTGACAACAAGGTGAGAATAATTATAACCCAATTAAGACCAAGTAAAGAATTTTAAATTATGTAAATTAAGAATAAACTGCATTTACATACTGTATATCTGATACTGATTTTAGTAAACCACATGAGGTACACATAGCAGATGATGTATACATGAGTAAACCAGACGGAGATACACATATGTAAATCAGATGAGATACACATGCAAACCAGAGGAGGTATATACATATAAGTAAACCAAATACATTTTATCACATTACCCGTAAGGAACTCAACGACGTAAACCAAGTGAAATTTAACGTAAACCAGATACCCAAGGAGTTTACTCATGGTTTATATACCGGGAGTTACGACAGACTGAAGGAGGATATAGGCATGTATAAATAAACTGACTGGCACGTAACAAAGGAAGGAAGGAAGAGTGAGAGTGAGAGTGAGAGAGAGAGAGAGAGAGAGAGAGAGAATACAAATGGAATACAAGAATAAAGGAAACAGAGAGACAGACAGAGAGAACAAAAATGATTTAAACAAGAAAGACCAGCTGTAGAGAGAGAGGAGAAAGGAGATGGGAGATAATGAGACAAAGGTGAGAAGCAAAGATGAAAGGCAGAAACAAGATAAACGAATAAAGAGGGGTAGACAAAAGATGAAAGGAGAATGACAAGAAAGACGGAAATGTGGACAAAAATAAAAGGAATGATAAAGATGATGAATTGGGGATTATAAGAGAGAGAGAGAGAGAGAGAGAGAGAGAGAGAGAGAGAGAGAGAGAGAGAGAGAGAGAGAGAGAGAGAGAGAGAGAGAGAGAACAGATGAGAAGAATTTATGATCAAATAATAATATAAGGAAAGAAGTTCAAATGCAGATGATGGTAATGATACTTAATAATAATAATAATAATAATAATAATAATAATAATAATACCTAAACAAAGAAGTCTGTCTGTTTGGTTATTTGTGTGTGTGTCCGCAAGAGAATCTCGGAAACTACTTTACAGATCTGGACCAAACTTGGCATGGATAGCAAGTGTCCTGTGGGGATCTCAAAAAAACTCCAACCAACCCGATCGGACACACCCAACCCGACACGCCTGAGAGAACTAGAGAGAGACAAACTGTCAGCCCGGACGCGCACACGTAGAAAAGTCGTATTCCCTCCTATGATTTACAGCTATTTTGATCCTTAGGTTCTCTTTTATTATGACTTACTTTTCTCTGCATCTAACCTCCATCCGTTTCACCACACAGAGGGTGAAAAGTTGTATCCCATCCCACGTATTATAGCTAATTTTATCCTTATGCTCTCTCTCATTACAGCTTACTTTTCTTTGATCTCTAACTTTTCTAGGCTGTCCATTCTAACAAGGTAGGTAGGTAGTCCATTCTAATGAGGTATGCCAAAATCAATGTGGTTACGTCTTACCTTAGTAAATCTATTCCTTGCCATGGCCATCTGTATAAATAACTGAAAGAGCGTCTCTATATAAATAAAAAAAGAGAGAGTCGGTGGTACATGGCAACTTTTTACAGAGGACTGTTCGCGCCTTGTTTCCGTGGTACATGGCAACTTTTTGCCTCGGGACTAGCGCTTGTTTCGTAGCTTACTAGTTTGAGCCACTGTTTGTTCCCAGCTTTGCCCCGGGAAGGAAGGATTGTAATCTGGCTGAAAACAAAAATTAAGATAAAATCTAACTGAACAAAATGCCGCCAAAGAAACGCCCAAGGCTGTCAATTCTTGAAAGAAGACAGAGAGATGCACTGAGAAAGCAGCAATCAAGATCAAGTGAATCAAGGCCACAACGTGCTGCACGTTTACAAACTAACAGAGAGAGAACAACGGCAAGTCGGTCACAGGAAACAGATCAGGAAAGGGAATCCCGTCTTAATGCTCAGAGAGAGCGAACAGCGGCAAGTCGGTCACAGGAAACAGATCAGGAAAGGGAATCCCATCTTGATGCTGGCAGAAAGCGAACAGCAGACAGTCGGTCACAGGAAACAGATCAGAAAAGGGAATCCCGTCTTAATGCTCAGAGAGAGCGAACAGCGGCAAGTCGGTCACAGGAAACAGATCAGGAAAGGGAATCCTGTCTTAATGCTGACAGAGAGCGAACAGCGGAACGTCGGTCACAGGAAGCAGATCAGGAAAGGGAATCCCGTCATAATGCTGACAGAGAGTGAACAGCGACAAGTCGGTCACAGGAAATAGATCAGGAGATCAGGAAAGGGAATCCCGTCTTAATGCTGACAGACAGCAAACAGCAGAAAGGCGTTCTCAGGAACATGATCAAGCACATGAAATTCGTTTGAATGCTGATAGACCCTAATGCAGTACATTGAGACAATGTGGAGCCTCCCGGAGGGTGGCGTCCTACCGTGTGCTCAATAGAGGGACAACTTTCACTATGAGGACAAAATTACGTGAGCTTCGCAACTGTCATGAGAATGAATATGTGAGACCTGCACTATGACCATGAGGATGAATTTATTAATTTATTTAAACTACGCCATGACTACAAAAGTTTCACCGGGATTATGAGGATGGAATTATCTTAGCTTAACTTGTACCAAGGGGACACAAATAAACTTTATGAAAAAAAGAATACAAAGCACGAGCTTTACACACACGTGAGAACACCTACAGGATGTGTCGATCGGAAGACCTGAAGATTACTCCCCCGCAACTTATTTCACCTGAAGATTAACCACCCAAATATAAATAAACAAACTGATTTAATCCCTCAAGCAGTGTTAAGGTGAAATAAGAAGGGGGACAAATCTTCAGGTTATTCGTTTGAGCTTCCTCATAAGAAGAACCGAGAAGTGAATTTTTTGGCCACAAGTGAGGAAATGACCTGAAAGCATCGCCAGTCACGGTAGACAAAAATATAGAAACTTCCTCCAAAGTTTACACAAAAAATTTAGAATTAGGTGTATGTATGTTTATAGAGGCGCTGGTGTGTGATGTTTCATATAAAGGCAAACAAATTTAAAATATATCCCCCTAAACCTATTCATACATACTCACCCCACCTCCCTCCCCTCCCGCATTCACCCACCAACCCAACCACACACACTCACATACACTTACCCACAAACACACACACACACTCACCCCCCCCTCCCCCGCACACACGCTAAATTTCTCAAATAATAAAAAAAAAAAATCCAATTCTCTCAGCCGCTCAGTCAAACAAACTCAATTTTCTCTCTTTACGCCGAGACACAAATTACATTTTTTCACGAATATAAAATATCCAGTAAATTCTTGTACAGCATAATCTTCCCTGCTCTTCTGACACAACACGGATCACGTGTACTTTAGCCGCTCCAACTTATTTAACCTTCAGATTAACCACCCTAACTTAACCTACAAAACCCTAAGCAAATCTAACCAAAACATAGCCTAACCTAAACCCAAACCTAACCTAACCCTCCCAGGTAGCGTTGAGGTATATAATCAAGTGAAATAAGCTGGGGTGCCTAATCTTCAGCTAATCCTTCTAGACATATAAATACTGCATATCTTAGTTCTTATTTACTTACCTCCAAACTTAATTCAACTTAAGCTTAATTACTACAATGTAAGCTTTATCTAATGGTTACTCAAAAGCCTCAATGGTCTAAGTTAGTTGACACTGGGTCTCTAGCATCCACTTGCAACGCTACAAGAGAAGTGTCCACCTGCAACGCTATGAGAGAGAGAGAAGTGTCCACTTGCAACGCTACTAGAAGAGGGGTGTTCACTTGCAACGCTACGAGAGAGAAGTGTCCACTTGCAACGCTACTAGAAGAGGGGTGTTCACTTGCAATGCTACTAGAAGAGGGGTGTTCACTTGCAATGCTACTAGAAGAGGGGTGTTCACTTGCAATGCTACTAGAAGAGGGGTGTTCACTTGCAACGCTACTAGAAGAGGGGTGTTCACTTGCAACGCTACGAGAGAGAAGTGTTCACTTGCAACGCTATGCGAGACGTGTCCACTTGCAATGCTACTAGCGAAGTGTCCGCTTGCAACGCCCGAGAGAAGTGTCCACTTGCAACGCTACAAGACAAGTGTCCACTTGCAGCACTACGAGAGAAGTGTCCACTTGCAGCGCTACGAGAGAGGATATGCGCTCGCTCCGCTACGAGAGAGGATAAGCGCTCGCTCCGCTACGAGAGAGGATGTGCGCTCGCTCCGCTACGAGAGATGATGTGCGCTAGCTCCGCTAGGAGAGAGGATGTGCGCTCGCACCTCTACGAGAGAGGTTGTGCTCTCGCACCTCTACGACAGAGGTTGTGCACTCGCACCTCTATGAGAGAGGTTGTGCGCTCGCACCTCTACGAGAGAGATTGTGTGCTCGCACCGTTATGAGAAAGGTTGTGCGCTCGCACTGCTACGAGAGAGGTTGTGCGCTCGCACCGCTACGAGAGAGGTTGTGCGCTCGCACCGCTACGAGAGAGGTTGTGCGCTCGCACCGCTACGAGAGAGGTTGTGCGCTCGCACCGCTACGAGAGAGGTTGTGCGCTCGCACCGCTACGGGAGGTGTTGCGTACTCGCACCACTACGTTAGAGGTTGTGCGCTCGCACCGCTAAGAGAGAGGTTGTGCGCTCGCACCACTATGAGAGAGGTGTGTGCTCGCACTGCTACAAGAGGTGTTGTGTGCTCGCACTGCTGCGTTAGAGGCTGTGCACTCGCACCGCTACGAGAGAGGCTGTGCGCTCGCTCTGCTACAAGAGGTGTTGTGCGCTCGCACCGCTACGAGAGAGGTTGTGCGCTCGCACCACTACGAGAGAGGTTGTGCGCTCGCACCACTACGAGAGAGGTTGTGCGCTCGCACCGCTGCGGGAGGTGTTGTGCGCTCGCACCTCTATGCTAGAGGTTGTGCGCTCGCACCGCTACGAGGGAGGTCGTGCACTCGCACTGCTACGAGAGAGGCTGTGCGCTCGCACCACTACGTTAGAGGTTGTGCGCTCGCACCGCTAAGAGAGAGGTTGTGCGCTCGCACCGCTAGGAGAGAGGTGTGTGCTCGCACAGCTACGACAGAGGTTGTGTGGTCGCACCGCTGCGCTAGAGATTATGCGCTCGCTCCGCTACGAGAGAGGCTGTGCGCTCGCTCTGCTACAAGAGGTGTTGTGCGCTCGCACCGCTACGAGAGAGGCTGTGCGCTCGCACCGCTACGAGAGAGGCTGTGCGCTCGCTCTGCTACAAGAGGTGTTGTGCGCTCGCACAGCTACGAGAGAGGTTGTGCGCTCGCACCGCTACGACAGAGGTTGGGCGCTCGCACTGCTATGAGAGAGGTTGTGCGCTCGCAACGCTACGAGAGAGGTTGTGCGCTCGCAACGCTACGAGAGAGGTGTGCGGCCACAACACTAAGAGAGATTTGTGTCTGGTTGAAACACAAACAGTGTAATGTCATAGCAATAGCAAAAATAAAGTCATATTATTATTATATAATATCATAAAGGTGGCCTGTGAGCCACAGGCACCATAAAGTACAAAAGATGCCACAGGCAGTGGCATCTTTTGTACTTTATGGGAAGTAATTGCAGATACAAGTATACTGACCCAAACTTACAGCACCCTCACTGAGGCCAATTCAAAATTTGACCTTGCAGAAAAAAAATGAAGTTGGAATTTCTATATTTAGTTTATTACTATAGTGATGATGGATGGTGTTATGTGTAGATATGTAGTGATTATGGATGGTGTTGTATGTAGTGATAATGGATGGTATTGTATGTAGTGATGATGGATGGTGTTATGTGTAGATATGTAGTGATTATGGATGGTGTTGTATGTAGTGATAATGGATGGTATTGTATGTAGTGATGATGGATGGTGTTATGTGTAGATATGTAGTGATTATGGATGGTGTTGTATGTAGTGATAATGGATGGTATTGTATGTAGTGATGCTGGATGGTGTTATATGTAGTGATGATGGTATGGTGTTATATGTAGTGATGGTGGTATGATGTTATATGTAGTGATGATGGTATTGTGTTATATGTAGTGATGATGGTATTGTGTTATATGTAGTGATGATGGTATGGTGTTATATGTAGTGATGATGGATGGTGTTATATGTAGTGATGATGGTATGGTGTTATATGTAGTGATGATGGTATTGTGTTATATGTAGTGATGATGGTATAGTGTTATATGTAGTGATGATGGTATGGTGTTATATGTAGTGATGATGGATGGTGTTATATGTAGTGATGATGGTATGGTGTTATATGTAGTGATGATGGATGGTGTTATATGTAGTGATGATGGATGGTGTTATATGTAGTGATGATGGTATGGTGTTATATGTAGTGATGGTGGTATGATGTTATATGTAGTGATGATGGTATTGTGTTATATGTAGTGATGATGGTATGGTGTTATATGTAGTGATGATGGATGGTGTTATATGTAGTGATGATGGATGGTGTTATATGTAGTGATGATGGATGGTGTTATATGTAGTGATGATGGTATGGTGTTATATGTAGTGATGATGGTATGGTGTTATATGTAGTGATGATGGTATGGTGTTATATGTAGTGATGATGGTATGGTGTTATATGTAGTGATGATGGTATGGTGTTATATGTAGTGATGATGGTATGGTGTTATATGTAGTGATGATGGATGGTGTTATATGTAGTGATGATGGTATGGTGTTATATGTAGTGATGATGGTATGGTGTTATATGTAGTGATGGTGGTATGATGTTATATGTAGTGATGATGGTATTGTGTTATATGTAGTGATGATGGCATAGTGTTATATGTAGTGATGATGGTATGGTGTTATATGTAGTGATGATGGTATGGTGTTATATGTAGTGATGATGGTATGGTGTTTTATATGTAGTGATGATGGATGATGTTATATGTAGTGATGATGGATGGTGGGCACCGCGGGTAAGACGAGTGTTACGAACCCACGGAGGTGAACCAGCATTATAGCTTAAGGTCCGCGTAGGTAATATTCCTACAGATCTATATAATAAAAAAAAAAAAAGAGCCCACGGCCTTGCCGGCGATACAGAGATGCTAAATCCACCGAACATTGCCCGTTAAGGTACCTGTAAAATAGAGAGTGAAGCAACATTGCGGCGAAGAGAAAGGGAAGAAAGATTATCAACTAAAGGAGGAGAGTTAATAAGACCAAATGTTTTTGATTCTACCTTATCTAACAGTTGGACAGAAGAGCCACCCCACAATGTTGACAGACAGCAAACAGCAGAAAGGCGTTCTCAAGAACATGATTAAGCCCATGAAATTCGTTTGAATGCTGATAGACCCTAATGCAGTACAGTGAGACAATGTGGAGCCTCCCGGAGGGTGGCGTCCTACCGTGGTCTAGCAAAAGAGCCGCATAATAGTAATGTTTAAGGGTTAGGTACAACAGTGTGTTTTCCAGGCTGAAAGAAGAATGATGAATAACATAAAACTGAGAAAGTCTTGGACACAATTTTGGTGGAAGAGCCAAAAAGATGAGGAGTGAATGTTAACACTAACTTATTTGTAACCGAGACTCTGTGGCTTACTAATAATCGGTTTTACCTATTGCTTCAGTAATTTGGTGGAAAGAGCGGCTGTAGTGGAGGGTAGCGGGAGGAAATTACTTTTTGGATTTATTCATGGGAACAGGAAATAATTTACTTGCTGCAGAAGAAGTTGACATAAAATCTGGACATTCCTACACACTGGAACCCTAGAGAGAACTCATGTGTTTGTTGTGGTATTTGATGATGGTGAGTGTTATGTTATCCCGTTGCTTATGACAGTGCTTATAGATAACCTATACTGTATTTCTGGGATTTTATTGCTAGAAATGATAGTAAAATACCATTATGCAGGAAAGAGAGGGAGAAAAGTAGATAACTTGGATGGAAAGCGGAATAAGTATTGCTGAAGTAAGCAGGATAGTGATCGGAGAGGGAAACAGTCAGGTTACGTCAAAGTAAGTTTAGGTTAGGTTAGGTTAAGTTAAGTTTTTGGTCAATTCAAGTAGGAGGTAAGATATGATCAGGGTGGATAAGGTTAGTTAACACCCATTACGCGAAATGACCAAGTCACTAAGTGGGGTAACTGGTTACGCAGGCCCAGCTGTTTATATAAACAGCTGGGCTATATCTAACCAATGTTTCTCGTATCTCGGGATGCTGCCAGTAACATAAACCGAAGTATAATTTTCACTCGTAGACAGTATGTAGTATCTGACATGCATTGTGTTAGCTACAGTATATATATAATGTGGTGTCGACACGGCCCAGGAGTTCGGGGAAGCAATATCTGCCGCCCCCTTGTAATATAGTACTGCATGGAGATAATTGTAGAACGCGTATATATATGACGGTGGCGTATAGGAACCAGTTTTAGCCACGATAGATAGGAAATATTAACTGTACTATGTTTTGGATGTTGGTAATAAACCTTTGTGACACGAACGAAATTCTGCACAATAATTTCCATCGGACAAAAATCTCATCACCAAGATTAGTTAGGTTCGTTTAGGTTAGATTGAGTTAAGTAAGGTACTGGAGTTAGATTAATTTAGATTAAGCTAGTAATAATAATAAAAATACCTCAACAACAACAACAATAATAATAATAATAATAATAATAATAATAATAATAATAATAACAAAACGTTCGATAAACAATACAATAATACCCAATAATAGTACGATCAATAATACAAAATACAATAGGGCTAAAAAATACACTAAATGCAAAAAATAGAATACAACATATAATACTAGAATACATTAACACAAAACGGATGATGAATACAGAAGGGATGATGATAATAATACAACAATACAACAATAATAAATAAACAAAAAGTACAATAAATAACACTAAAACGTACGACACACAACAGAAAAGAGGATAAATGGAGAGAACAGATAAGGACAGAGAACACGAGGACGCACTATAAGGACGGACACGAGAACGCAGTAAGGACAAACACGAGGACGCAGTAAGAACGGACACGACGACGCAGTAAGAACGGACACCTCCTAAGATAATGGTGACGAAGATGCTATAATGAACAACGTGGACCACAGCCACGGGTCACCTAACCAAAATGACCCTAACCTTTGACCTCGCCAGGGTAAACCCAAGATACAACACCTGGGGGAGAGGGAGGAAAGGGGGAAAGGGGAGGAAGAAGTGAAGAGAAAGAGGGGGAGAGGAAGAGATGAAGAGGAAGGAGGTGTTAGGTAAGGAGGAAGGGGAGAAGAAAGAGTAAGGGGTGAGGACTGGAAGAAAAGGAAGAGAGAGGAAGGGATAGGTAAGGAGGAAAAGGAGGAAGAAGTGAGGAGGAAGGGGGGAGGGATGGGATAGATGAGAAGGAAGGAGAGATGAAGGGATGGGTGAGGAGGGGACGTGAGAGGAAAGGGAGGAGACGGAAGAAAGCCACGAGGAGGAAGGGGAGGGAAGAGATAAGGTGGAGAAGTGAGAGGGAAAGGAGAGAGAATCGAGAAGGATGGGGAAGGAGAGAGTAAAGGAGGAAGGGAAGGGGAAAGGTGAGAGGGAGGGGAGAGGGAAGGGGGGGGGGAGGTTGTGGAGAGGAGGGATTGATGAGGAGGAAGCGGGGAGCAGAGGTGAGGCGGAAGGGGAGAAAGAAGTGAGGGGTGAGGGGGGGAGGGGGAGAAGGTGAGGAGAGTTACATAACTAGTTTCATCGACATACATTAAGTGTTTGCGTGTGGAGGCAGCCGGGGTTACCAGACAGTGCATAAAAAAAACCCCAGATGGACGGAAGAAACACGTATAGACGGACGGAGAACTGGACAGAGAAGTGGAAGAGTAGACAGAGAGGTGGAAGGGTAGACAGAGAGGTGGAAGGGTAGACAGAGAGGTGGAAGGGTAGACAGAGAGGTGGAAGGTTAGACAGAGAGGTGGAAGGGTTGGCAGAGAGGTGGAAGGGTAGACAGAGAGGTGGAAGGGTTGGCAGAGAGGTGGAAGGGTTGGCAGAGAGGTGGAAGGGTAGACAGAGAGGTGGAAGGGTAGACAGGGAGGTGGAAGGGTAGACAGAGAGGTGGAAGGGTAGACAGAGAGGTGGAAGGGTAGACCGAGACGTGGAAGGGTAGACAGGGAGGTGGAAGGGTAGACAGAGAGGTGGAAGGGTAGACAAAGAGACAGGGTGGACGGTAATAAGTCTTAAGTTTGTGTCATCTCTACAGAACCCAGAGTGTGAGAGGTGTCAAGGTGTCAAGCCACAGAATGTCTAAATATGAAAACAGACTTTGAGAAAACAAGAAAAAGAAAGTGAGGAGAAAGCAGTGGGTAATAAAACAAATAAAGGAATACTATATAAACGAAAGAGAAATGAAAAGAAAAAAAGAAGAAGGCGAATAGAGAGAAAGAGGGAACACAAAGAAACGAAAAGAGAAAAACACAAAGATGGTTGATGAAATCGTACGAGTCAGTGATAAGTTCCACAGTACATTATTACCTGCCCTCCTCCTCCTCCTTCTCCAGACAGTACACAAAAAACACATCCTTTCCCCAACCTTCAAGGACCACTCGAAGACCCCCCCGGATGAGTATCGTAAGGCGGGCCAAACTGGTGGTGCTGGGGAAGGAGGGTCATCCTTCAAATCCCTGCCATCAACACAACACAACACACTCCAGGAGGGAACGCACTCGATACCTTCACCCTCACCGTAACCAATCCCTCGAGCATGTGGAAGGCAGGGAGGGTAATGGTAAGAGGGCCAGGGAGGGTAATGGGAGAGAGAGAGAGAGAGAGAGAGAGAGAGAGAGAGAGAGAGAGAGAGAGAGAGAGAGAGAGGATGGGGTAGCAACAATAAATGAGTAGAAGGGAGAGAAGATAACGGCAAAGTGGACGGGAGGGGAGAGAGAGACAAGGAGGATAATGGAAGAAGAGAGGGAGGGAAGGAAGAAAGGAAGGAGGGAGGGAAGAAAGGATGGAGGGAAGAATGGAAGGAGGGAGGATGCATTATAGTGAGAGGGCAATGGAAGAAAGACTCGAAAAGGCACATACACGGATCTGGTTCACAGCTGCAACGTCCCCCCCACCCCACACTCTTACCGCTTGATTGCTCTCTCTCTCTCTCTCTCTCTCTCTCTCTCTCTCTCTCTCTCTCCCTCTTTTCAGCCTTGCCTGCCTCTATACTTTACCGCCCCACTAGCCTTGGGTAACCATGTCCTTAGGGGGTCTGCATTTATGGTAAGCACGATTTACATTAATATTAATGCAGGACACCCGAGGAAAAGGTACTGAGAGAGAGAGAGAGAGAGAGAGAGAGAGAGAGAGAGAGAGAGAGAGAGAGAGAGAGAGAGAGAGAGAGAGAGAGAGATTTTTTAGAGTGCCCACGAGGGGGCTAGTTTATTGGGCACCCCCTTACATCCTATGCAAGGTGAAGCGCAGAAGCATTTACAGCGCCCATCTGGGAAGCATGCTAAGTTCATGCTTGCCTTTATGACTCATGCAATAAAGGCGTAAAAGCCTAAAGGGTCATAGGTTTCGTCAGCAAGTTACATAAAGTGACAGAATGATGAGTGTGTGGGGGGAAAATTCCCGGTACATTTCATCTGTTTATGGCAAAGTGTGGCAGGTCCCTAATAATGTCAAGTGCCAGGCCTGTCACTAGGAGGAGGGATATCTGGTCAGGGAGGGAAGAGGTGTTGGTAACGGCTGGGGACCTGTAGGAGGTGGTCATAGGGCAAGTGAGGATGTAGTGACGGAGGGTGTGAGAATCGGGTTGACCACAAAGTTTACAAACAGTGAGGGCCAGGCTCAGGGTTGCCAATGTACTCCCATAGGTACCTGTACCCTAGGCACAGTCTCATGTACATAATCTGTTGAGATCGAGTCAGGGATTGATTCTCTTTGTAGTAGCGGTTGTCGTCACCGGTTACAGCGTCATAGTGGCATAGTGTGACGCTACCCCGTTGTTTCAGGTGTGTCCAATTTTCGTCGAATGATTCTCGTTGTGTGGCGTGTATGTGAGAGTTGAGATGATTCAGAGAGAGAGAGAGAGAGAGAGAGAGAGAGAGAGAGAGAGAGAGAGAGAGGTTATTTCTAAGGTAGATAATCTTTGCCCTTCCACGTTACATAACTGTCTGATCCCAGCGAATGAAAGACGTCATGGCCTGAAGAAGAAGAAGAAGAAGAAGAAGAAGAAGAAGAAAAAGAAGAAAAAGAAGAAGAAGAAGAAGAAGATGAGGAGGAGGATGTAGAAGAGGAGGAGGAGGATAAAGAAAAAGAGGATGAAAACAATAACGTTTGAGGAGGAAGAGAAGAAAAAATTAAAGTAGTCTGAAAAAAGAAGAAAAACATAAAGGAGGAATTGACGAGAAAAAGAGGATAATTAACGAAGAAAACAAAACAAAACAAGAGAATGAAGAAAACGGGAGAGAAAAAGTCATGATAAATTTGGAGAAGGCAAACGAGCAAAAGAAAAGAGGAGGAAAGAAGATAGTGATGTAGGGTAAAGACGGGCAAGAAGGGGAGGAGGAGGGAAGGGAAGTGGAAAGGGAAGAGAAAGGGAGGGGGAAGGGAAGGGGGGAGGAAAGGTAGTGGTGGTGATGGAAAGTAAGAAGGGTGAATATGGAAGGGGGCGGTAGGGGGAGGAGAAGGCGAAGAGGGAGGGGAGGGGTTAGGAGAAAGGGGGGGGGTGTAAGTAGGGTGAACATGGGAAGGGGGAGAGGTGAGGGGGAGGGACAAAGGAACCTCAAGAAATATAGTGTAGGGGAGGGTGGCTCACCTTGAACTGTGGCCACGACAGAGAGAGAGAGAGAGAGAGAGAGAGAGAGAGAGAGAGAGAGAGAGAGAGAGTCAAAGTTTACATTATACAAACCATGATGACCATTAGTTGTCTCATAAAGTACCAATAATATATTTTTTTTTTCTTTAGTTTACAATATTACTCTTTTATCACCTTATGTAAACTTCGTGACCAAGTGATCAGGCTCAGGGGATGAACCTCGCCATAAACAATAACAATGGAAACATAACATCCAGCACTGAGAGGAAAATATTACCCCAATACTCAATATAAACAAAATCTTATTATTAGTGTAAAGGATAAAACCAAAATAATCAGCAGTAATATTTAAGTCTTTAATATTGGCTTAAGTATAAACCCAACTATTTACGTGTTAATACTGGACGAAAGAACAAAAGGTTAAGAATTTGGAAAACGATAAAAAAATATATTTTGCTTTACCATTTGCTGTTGTCCGCCTTCCATATTGTTATCACACGTACCTGGAAAAAAAATTAGAACATATTAGATTAGGTACAGGTAAATGATCCACTATCGTCTCAGGTGTACATGGTGGAGAGAGAGAGAGAGAGAGAGAGAGAGAAAGAGAGAGAGAGAAAGAGAGAGAGAGAGAGAGAGAGAGAGAGAGAGAGAGAGAGAGAGAGAGAGAGAGTCATAACATCCGCCAAGGCTGGATCATTATATTCTTCATAAATACAGAGAAAAATTCTTAAACAAAAATATTATAATTTTAAACAATCAAAAGCTAAAAACAAGACAATAAAACACACACACACACACACACACACACACACACACAACACACACACACACACACACACACACACACGTAAATAGTCCTCTCTACCCTCTTCCATTGCCCAATCTTCCAGTTGGTATAATCCTGCACGATTTCCCCTGAACGACGGGACACCAACCTTGTGTGGAGCAAAATACTACCAGTCACCCCCTACAATTATCGCCAGTTACCCCCACAATCATCGCCAGGCGGTATGTTAACGACACCTCCTGCACTGACACAAAGAAAACGGCGTGTGGGTCATCACTATTAACCAGACTCATCATTATAACTACAATGCAAAGGTCATCACAACTATTGTCATAACTATTAAGGTCATCACAACTTGTCATAACTATTAAGGTCATCACAACAACTACATCGTCACCGCCAAATAACTGCGGCAAAATACTCTAAGACGCGTATGACTTTATGCAATACACCATCGTTACATATCAAAAACTCCAATTAGTAACCATAACTACTTGTCACCCACACAGCAACCATTAACCAGACTACCTTTGAACCACCGCACTCCAAGGTTAACAATGCTAAGGAGAACTCCACCCTCCTCCTTCAACAACCAACCACAGTCATTACCACATCCCCGTGAAACAAATGGTTACGACTGCTCTCACATCAACCATCACAATAAACCATTAGATCCCACTAAGCCGTCGAACCGCAGGAACACGTCGTTTAAATCACTCGTAATCAAACCTTAATTGTCTTAAATCATCAAATCCACAGTACGTAAAATGGTTGGTTCCCTTCCTCTGACCCGCCTTAATTGGGGTCAGGTGGTGTGTGCTGTCCATAAACCTTCCTCAACGATAACATCATTACACACTAACTGACTCATTACAACACGGTAACACTGAGTTCTACGTGTGTTACCGTATTCAGCCTCCCAAGCCATTACCTGGTCCAAGGAAAATACAATATCTACACAAGTTGTTTAGACCAGAGACAGGTAGCGAGAGTCTAGCAAAATTGATTCCTCATCGCGAATGGTGACAAATGGACAACACAGACAGTAAGTGGTCCAGCAAAGTGGTTTATGTTCTGGGCTTTGTCACTACAGTCCAGGTGACTAGCAACATAAACCTTCCTATTGAACACTTTGTCTATGTCACTTACGAGGAGGTAACCTAACTTGCCTCCAGGCTAAGATGATATCACAGTCCAAGAATAAAATAAATCACGTATGATATTACTGAAATATAACCGATTTAAACATTTAATACATAAAAAAATACAATTACTTTAAAGGAAATTACCAACTTGGGAGTATGACACTATAAGAAGTTCCGTCCCTCGCGTTGGCAGGCTGAAAAATGGACCCCATCAGCTAACAGCCTCACAGTGCTACTTGCAGAGTGAACCCCATCACTAAATTGCACCTCCCTGTGACTTGCGAATTGAGTTAATAAAGCGGCCAAGGGACTTAACGTCACACACCCTGTTATCACGGGGAGAACCACCAGCTTGGGCACAGGTAGTGGGCCAGAACAATCAAAGAGGGGATGTATCTGAATAAATTGTCTAAAAATGGAATCATCAAGTACTCGAGGTAGAGTACTAGAGAACTGGTACTATAATGCCCCATAACGACCCTCTCTTGTTTTGTGGTCACATTGTACAACCTCCCACTCGGGGGTCCTTTTAAAGCTCCAAACAGCTACCGGTGAACCCACATCCGCACATACCCGAGTCAAGACATCCACTCGCACCACAACCAACACCCACAGTCAAGGAAACTACTCGCGTAGGCAGCTAGCTGACACCCTAAACTCATGCATGCAGTTAGCCTACACCTACTTCAACTGACGCATCCACTTTGGTCTACACGCGCTAACTCACGTATCCACGCCAGCCCACACACGCCAAGTGACCCCTGCACGTAATACAATAGATGCCAACTCACGCACGTATACACGCCAGACCACCCACCCACCCATGGCCTTCAGCTGACCTCCCTGACCCACCCTCCTCCGTGGTAACCTTCAGGGGGATACTGTGGTAGACCCCCCCCCCCCCCAAACTATTTTCAGTAATCCTAAGGCAGATGTGGCGATTACTGTCTCAACAGTATCATACTTGCCTTGTAATCCCCGGGCAGTTAGAGCCATATCCTGCGATTACTGCCTCAACACGATCACACTCGCCAGTAATGCCCAGTAATTACCCACGGAGAGATTTATGGCCCCATGTGGATAGGTGAGTCACGATCGAACAACATGAAAACAAATAATAATAATAAAATAAAGAAAAAAAGGATTACAAATAAAACAACAAGAAATATACAACGAGGCTCTATAACATATGGAAATGAACACCGGAATAAATAAACAAGACGATTAAAGACAACAGTCGATACATAAAAGAAATCGCGGAGACACACCATTCAAAAACTTACGACACATTTAGAATATTCAAAACTTTGTCCTTCGCGGTGCTGTAAAAGAGCTACTGACCCACCACCACCAACTCCTCCTACGCCTACTCCTCCTACTCCTACTCCTCCAGCAGCAAGTAATTACGTCGCCATAACCAGACCAGGATGCACCACCACCACCTCCCTGGCCACAACTCATCAGCCACACCCACGCCCAACCTAACACCGCCCCAGCAAGTGATCAACTCCTGAGAGAAGCGGCGTATTTTTTCCACAGGTAAACGGGAACTTCTAAGCCAGGGGTAATGCTAGGTTCTACGCCAGAGGTAACGCTAGGTTCTATGCCAGGGGTAATGCTAGGTTCTACGCCAGAAGTAACGCTTGGTTATGTGACAAGATAACATGGTACACAGTGTCGGGTGTCACATCTGGATCCTACAATATAAAGCGTCTTCGATCACACTGCAAGCGCCGTATTTTAGTATCTTCTGTTATATATTAATGGACAGGTTCTCCGCATTAGGTGGTGTAATGTTAGCTTGTGTGAACCTCCCCGCGGCTGCTTGGGGTGAGGTGTCTCCGCCGGTCACGCTTGCGTTATAATGGCATCTCAAGTTGTGGCGTTACGGTATAAAAATCTAATACACACTTCTCTTTCGTTATGTTCGACTCTGGACATCCACCTCGTTACCTAATTATATCCCTGATGGGGCTCGAATGATATTATGGGTGTCGTGTCAGTTGGGTCCTTGTGCTTCATGTATGTGTTCTTTGTGCTGCGTTCGTGTCCGTGGTGTGTTCTTCGTGTGATCGTGATAAATGTTAAATGGGTTTACACATTGTTTCTTGTTATCTGGCAGGGACACCAGACCCCCTAGAGCTCAGGTCATTTCGCCTTCATTAAATTTTCATCAATAACATCAGTACATGTGTAGGGCTGTGAAGGTGTATCAACAAGCTGTCTGGGCCTGTGTATGATAATCAACGAGACGAGAGACGACATTCGGGGATAAACTGCGTGTTCGACTTTGGTAAGGCCAGTGTACCTGGATACCATGCTATAAATTACGTCATCACCATGTGTCCTTGTTTACCTCGCAACAACTGGTCCCTCTACACCATGTGTCTTTGTTTACCTCGCAACAACTGGTCCCTCTATACCATGTGTCTTTGTTTACCTCGCAACAACTGGTCCCTCTATACCATGTGTCTTTGTTTACCTCGCAACAACTGGTCCCTCTACACCATGTGTCTTTGTTTACCTCGCAACAACTGGTCCCTCTATACCATGTGTCTTTGCCTCGTACCAGCCGCTCCACCCCACCACGTGTCTGTGTTTACAAAGCATGAGCTGGATGCCTTACGTCAAGTGTTCATGTTCACCTCACACAGCCTAGTCCCCTCCACCCCTCACATGACCCTCCCTCCAGTGTTTACTTGTCCCCACCCACACACAATACTGACCCTGTATACCTGGTACCACCCACGTCCCTCCCACACCACGTCTCCGCCTACACCAGTGGACACTAAGCCTTCACTCCACACCCCCCAGTAAGGAAGTTGTGAGCTACCTATCACACACCTAAGCTGATTACAGGTATGAACAACGTAAAGAACTGACTTCACTTTGTATGTGCTCAGATCCTCGTCACTCCTACAAATTACAACGCAAGCCATTGTGTGTGTGTGTGTGTGTGTGTGTGTGTAAGACGTCAGAGTATATTGTGTTACGTGGGGCCGAAGAAGGGCGTAGATCGCATAAAGTTTCGAGGGTGTAAGTCAGGGAGTTGTATTTCCAATGTCCGACCTTCCTTGTATTCTCCCTCATACCTTCATCCTCCCTTACCCTCATCCTCCCTCTCCCTCCTCCTCTCTCCACCACGACGAAGGCCATCTAGCACACTCCTGCAACTCTGCATTATCACACACACAATGTATATTCAATGAATATTATATCATTATGTCTAAATCAAATGTAAGTCTGTATATTTTCAACCACCGGCTGCAACTCTATTAATAAACCGTTTATTATTATTATTATTATTATTATTACACACACACACACACACACACACACACACACCTTCGTGCGAAGCTCACACACGCCTTCTCTCATGCACACCCTCATGTACACACACACACACACCTGGGCGTCCTTCCACGCCTCCGCAGCCTAGACACCCGCACCACTCAACGCCCGAATCTTGAACGCCCACACGCCCATTTACAATATGCACTCACTCATCAGTAACTGTCTTCACTCCATTACTACACTACTAAGTTAAAGTTTTCTGTTTATGAAGACGAAATCCACACTAATTGTTTATTGTATGTTTCCTTAGTTTAATTCCGTCTCCTCTCTCTCCGTCAGCCCGTCAGTCCGTCCCTTCTCTCTCCGCCCGTCCCCTCTTGTTTCCGTCCGTCCCTTCTCTCTCCACCCGACCGTCCCGACGTCCGCCACTGAGACTCTTTGAAACACTATGTCTTACAGTTTTCACCATAATAATTAAGAGAAAAACTTGGCATGAAAGCACGTGTATAATCCACTGGAGCGACCCGTGAGTCCTTTAGGCGAGTTATGATCTTCAACAGCACGAGTTAAACATCACGGCGTCTGGTATACTGTAGTTGGCGGGACTTGATACACAAATCACTACTGTAATATCAAGCTTAAACTAAAAACATTTTGGTATAAGACATTGGTGTTAAATTTTTTTTTCGGGGGGTCGATTTTGATATTTGGGACAGTTCTTGGAAAAGTGTATCATCAGTATTGAGATGTTAACAGATTACGTACATTTTTTCCTTCGTCATATAAAACAAGCTCAAGTGCTATTGGAACATAAATTCATCCACGTGCTGACGGAACACTTTTGCCTTCCATTGACAAAACTAAGTTAATTTTTCTGCTTCTGTAAAAATCTTCAAGTTGTGAGGATGATAGCTCTGCGGAAGCAACAGGTGATCAACCAGTGGTCTCACCCCAACTTACAGCAGTATATGAAGCTCCACAACCGCTGGTTACATTCAGTAAGAATTGTTGATGGAATGGTAGTTGTCGAGAAGATGAAGAAGCCTCCCTTTATAAATAGATTCTTTATTGATTCAGACAGGTTGACTATCAGAATCACTCAACAGTCTATGCTAGTGCGGGAACGTCCAGAGGCCAAGGAAATCTGGGCAGGGCTTTTAAGTAGAGAAAAATTGTATTCGGCCTGCACAAATTACCCAATTCTGAGCATGCGCAGTTACGTGACTTAGTGAGATGGAAAGGCACCAAGAACCCCACCTCCCAGGATGGGTGAGAGGATGAAGCGTGAGGTGAGGGGGATGAAGGGTGAGGAATGGGCGTGATAGCATATGTGTATAGCGCACTATGTTTCTAGTCAGGTTATTATTTACCTTTATACAATGTGTACCGCCTTAAGGAACACAAAGTGGGGGGGGGGGGGGGTGCAGGTGTATCTAACAGGTTTTTAACTTTCCTTAAATTAATATCTATGCTTTCTTGAATCCGTTATTGATTTTCTTAACTATTTCTCGCCCTCTTAATTCATGTGTGGTTGCCTTGGCTATATCCCGCCCTCTCGACTGTTGTTGCTCTTGACTTGTGAGTTTCTTGACAAGTGTTGACCTTTTAGGCTATTTTCGAGCGAGGTGAGGCTGACCTTTTCAGGGGTCGACCGTGGAAACAGTTCATCTCTCAGCCTTAACTGTTAGCACCGCCCGGGATGTCGTTGACCTTTGCTCGACCTATGGAATTTAATCAACACTTTCCTGATTTCTTGATGAATATAAAGGAATGCCTCGCCCATCCCCGCCCAGCCCCGCCCCGCCCCGCCCCGCTCAGCCTCTTAGGGTTATCTAGCACGCCCATATAGTATCTGCATGTCCACACGCCGGAAAACCTCACACGCCTCCGAGACCACAGACCTGCATGTCCAACGAACCTACACAGCTCAACATTTACACTTCTACACCCCAGCATTCATGCACACCTACACACCAAACACCCATTACCTGCCCCACCCAGCCTCAGGCCACATCCTGGAGCAGTACGATGCCCTCCCAAGTTTCATCAGAGGCTGACCATGGTAACTCTTCCACAACAATTATCACCCCCCTTTCCACCACCATCATAACCATCCCCCCCCCACCTACCACCACCATCATAACCATCCCCCCACCTACCACCACCACCACCAAGTGACATTTTCCCGTTTTCTTTATTTCATAATGCCGAAGCAAATGTCACTTTTTATTACTGTAATTATCACTGACTCACCCCTCGCCCTCTTTCTCTCTATATTTCTGTATATCCAAAAAAAACTCTCTCTCTCTCTCTCTCTCTCTCTCTCTCACAGATCATCATTAATAAACTATATTTTGGACCTTCACAACATGGACAATTTGATCACTCCAAAAGGAATCTATATTTTCCTAAGAAATTTGAGTTATCATTAACCATGAAGACCCCGCGTCCTGGAGCTGACCACACTACTACTACATACAAGTTTCCCTACGTGTGGATTATGAACCTAGTTCCTTACCCTCACTCCTTCTCCTCCAACAGGATCCTGAAGGGGTTATCTGGTATGTCCCCTCCCACCATCATAAGGGACCTGCAGGGGAAATATGCTTTGTTCCCTTCTCTCTCTCTCCCTCCCTCGCCTGCAGGATGCCCCGTGACGTCGCCCGAGGTCCTAGGAAATGCTGGGGATGCCGTTACAGATTCCTTCTAAAGGTCGTGGGTGTTTAGGGGCGTCCCCTACTAAGGAGCTGGTATAGTCAAGGTCACACACACACACACACACACACACACACACACACACACACACACACACACACACACACACGACAGCTGAAGGAAATCGTCAATTATTGTCAATTATAGTGACCAAATGTACAAGTTTTTAACGGTTATTAATGCCTATATAAGTGTCATTACGAGAAGAATGTTAATACTGTTGGAACTCCTGCGGCCACTGCTGCTCTTGTTTCTGCTGACGCTCTTGTTATTGTTGCTGCAGCCGATGTTGTTGCTGTTTCTAACACTATCGCTCTCCTTGGTACTGCTCCTGACGTTTCTAGCCCTCCTCCTGCTGATGGTGTAAAAGGCCTCTTATGTTTGTGTTCCTGCTAAAATGATGATGACGATGATGATGATACAAACAGAGGTGCTACTCCTGGTGTTGGTGGTGCTGTTGATGTTGGTGGCGAGGGCAGGGGGAGGCGAGGGCAGAGGGAGGCGAGGGCAGAGGGAGGCGAGGGCAGAGGGATGCGAAGTTGGGAAAAGCATGGAGGAGGCAAGGCTGGGAAGCGAGCCTGGTAGGCGAGGGGGAGGGGGGGGGGACGAGGCTGGGGAAGACAAGGATAGGAGGTAATGTGCGAGGCAGGGAAAGGCGAGGCAGGGGGTGTGGGTGAGGGCAGCAACATACACCATGTCTAGGCACCAGGTAATTGCTAGACTGATAAGACTTTACTGCGTGTACCTGAGCCACCCGACGACGTGTACTGGAACCTGCGACGTACCTGAGCACCGACGACGTATACGAGAACTGACACGTGACCTGAGCCACCCACGACGTCTGACCCGACGACGTATACCTGAGACACCTGACGACGTGTACCTGAGCCACCTGACGACGTATACCTGAGCCATCCGACGACGTACATCTGAGCCACCCGACGACGTACTCCCTGAGCCACCCGACGACGTGTACCTGAGCCACCCGACGACGTGTACCTGAGCCACCCGACGACGTATACCTGAGCCACCCGACGACGTGTACCTGAGCCACCCGGCGACGTGTACCTGAGCCACCCGGCGACGTGTACCTGAGCCACCCGGCGACGTGTACCTGAGCCACCCGGCGACGTGGACCTGAGCCACCCGGCGACGTGTACCTGAGCCACCCGACGACGTGTACCTGAGCCACCCGGCGACGTGCACCTGAGCCACCCGACGACGTGTACCTGAGCCACCCGACGACGTGTACCTGAACCACCCGACGACGTGTACCTGAACCACCCGACGACGTGGAATAGGCTACCTAGTGCTATAGTAGGATCGGGGACGCTAGGGAGCTGACAGTGTACACATGAGGCGAAGTTCCCGACGACGTATACCTGAGCCACCCGACGACGTGTACCTGAGCCACCCGACGACGTGTACCTGAGCCACCCGGCGACGTGTACCTGAGCCACCCGGCGACGTGTACCTGAGCCACCCGGCGACGTGTACCTGAGCCACCCGGCGACGTGTACGTGAGCCACCCGGCGACGTGCACCTGAGCCACCCGGCGACGTGTACCTGAGCCACCCGACGACGTATACCTGAGCTACCCGACGACGTATACCTGAGCCACCCGACGACGTGTACCTGAGCCACCCGACGACGTGTACCTGAGCCACCCGACGACGTATACCTGAGCCACCCGACGACGTGTACGTGAGCCACCCAACGACGTGTACCTAGCACCTGCGAAGTGCTGAGCATGCGACGTGTACGTGAGCCACCTGCGACGTGTACTGAGCCACCGCGACGTGTCCTGAGCTACCCGACGCTTATACTGAGCCACCCGACGTGTACCTGAGCCACCCGACGACGTGTACCTGAGCCACCCGACGACGTGTACCTGAGCCACCCGACGACGTATACCTGAGCCACCCGACGTATACCTGAGCCACCCGACGACGTGTACCTGAGCCACCCGGCGACTTATACCTGAGCCACCCGACGACGTGTTCCTGAGCCACCCGGCGTGTGTTGGCTTAGTGATGCGCCTGGTCACTTGGATCATCTACGAAATACCAGTCACTAGGACCTCAAGTGCAAGTCACCAGATATGAGTCGCTAGGTAACCAATTGCAGTACGAGTCACCAGGTCACAAGTACTAGTCACCAGGTCACAAGTACTAGTCACCAGGTCACAAGTACTAGTCACCAGGTCACAAATACGAGTCACTAGGTCACCAGATATGAGTCACCAGGTCAGCAGGAGTGGTGGGATGATGTCATGAGTCACGGTGTCTCCGGGTTGTGTTGTGTCACGAAGATAAATCGAAGTCAATCTTTATTCTTGTTTTTTTTTTTTATTGATTATCTTCATTTATTATCATTTCTTATATATTTATTTTCAGTTATCATATTTGTCTTTCTCATAAACTACCGAACAGACGCATTTCATAAGGACGGAGTAGCGGAAAAAAATCGTCTATCCTGATAACTATACCCGTGATGTTGCCTACCTGAAGGGGTGACAAGTATGTGAATTGTGTTGTTGATGGATCTCGTTACAGGTAAATTCCCCCCCCCCCCCTTCCCGTAAGACCTTAGCCGGAGAGTTATAAAAAAAAAAACAAGACCCCCCCCACTTATGTCCCCCTCCCCCCTCCCCCTCCCCCTTCCCCCTCCCCCCTTCCCTCTCAACACTACCGTCCTTCAGGAGTGAGATAACTGAGGTTAACTTGTGGTGTCTCTAAACATACTTAATCATAATACCACTTACTTGATCTTCATGTTAATTAACCAACTTAACGGGAGGGGGGGGGGGAGGAGGAGGAGGGGGGAACCACTGATCATGACCAGTGATAATCTATTGTATCCAGGTAATCGATATTCTCACTGGTAGTTTCTTATTCAGATGGTAGGAGTTAGTGAGTGACTGAGTGAGTGAGTGACTGAGTGAGTGAGTGACTGAGTGAGTGAGTGAGTGGGTTGTGAAAGTACACGAAATATATGACCACAATATCTAAATGACCAAAATACCTGCAACACCACAACACCAAAACACTGATGCTACCACAACGCAGCACACTCACCCCCTCTCGTCACCATCGCTAAACACCTCCTCCTATACCTTCCCTTATCACGTCACCTCTTTAACCCACCTTTATCAGCTTATTTTCTAATTAAAGTATCATATCACAAGTAATTTTTTTTTCCATTCTTATCATTCCTCCTATATTCTAGACCGCCAGAGATAAAGTTAAGGACCTTTTAAGCCAATCATATCGCTGGGTGACTATCAGAGACATATTTATTGGCTAGGAACGCTGTACTTATACCCATATATCAGACCATACCCTTTGATCACCACTGCAGAGACCCTACCCAATGACTGTCTCTTTTGGTAGTTATTGAGGGAAATGATTGGCTGTACTGAAATGCTTCTGGTTCTATCCGCGACAATCATAGTATTTGTGATAATTCCACTTTTTGTGTACGGTATACCTGCTTACGTAATGCTGTACTGTACTTCCTTATTCAGTGTTTTTGACTGTTCATTTTACCCTCGATACCTAGGTTATTAATACCTGTTATCTCTACTGACTTCCCTTCTATGGTGACGCCCTTTTTTTTTCCCCTACCCTATGTTCCTCCAACCTTGTCTCAGCACCGTGTTCTTCCTACCTTGTCTCCGCACCGTGTCCCTCCTACGTTGTTTCAGAATCGTGTCCCTCCTACCTTGTCCCAGCCCCGTGTCCTTCCAGCATGTCCCTCTGTTGTGTCCCTGTAACCGGCCGACCGCTCCACCATCTCAGCAACAGTGCACAAGAACACAGGAGAGTGGAGGTGCCCAGCACGGAGGGCCGCCTATAAAAACTAACTTAACGGACTGACGGATAAAAAGTCGTGTACGATACTCTGACGCACTCAACACCTGGCCGTAGATAGAGCCACAGTCCTCAAAGGTTCATAAATTAAATTAGTTCTCGAATCTCTGGATAAAATAACACAGATAAGTACAATAGTCTCCTTACAGTTTGAGAGATATTTACACGACCGTCTTTGTGCCTCGGGTAAACACAATCAATTAAAAGTTACGAATCCAAGTCAAGAACATGATTGACACCA